>NIPM01000006.1:1507533-1598553 GCA_002738285.1 Holacanthella duospinosa | reverse complement strand
TTAACAATTAAGAACTCATGATCAATTTGTCTATTTCCTATTTCAATAGTTAATAGAACTTTCCCAATTGGGCTAGTTTTAAGATTATTTATTGCCGAAAGAACAATTTGTGTTATAGGTGTTATAAACACATTTAATTTTTTAACCAGGTTGTGCTCAACTAAAGAATAGGTGCAACCTGAGTCTAATAATGAAGTGCACTTGAAATTTTGAACTTTTAGAAAAATTGTTGGAACCCCGAAGCATTTTTCTCGTATTGATTGGGAGCAATTGGGTGGGTTCTGTTCCGAATTGTCCCTTCTTCGTTTAAATCTGAATAATCACCATCATAGTAATTATTAGAATCTAGTTTGAGTTTGTATGTTTTTGGTTTCTGAGGTTTATTTTGGGAATCTATTGGTTCCTCATAATATGCGGTCATAGCTAATCCTGATTGTGTTCCACAATGGTTAGCTTGGTGACCAAAACCTCTACACTTCATACACTGGTTTGGTCTATTTTGAAAACCTGAAGTTTTTGGTGATCTATATTGTGGTCTTTGTATTTCATATCTTACTCTATTTTCACTGCGTCCACGGCGTGACCAATTACCGCGATTAGATCCTCTTAACTGGTTTTGACCAGTATAACCCAACCCTAATGAGTTTCCTGGGCCATTCTGGTCAATTCCATGCTTAGGATCTACCGTGTTGGTTCGGTCTTGCCGGTAGTTACTATTCCGGTAAGTCTGTGACCTATAATTATTCCGGTATTGTGGATTTTGATATGAGCGATAACTATTTGGTTGACTGCTATTATAGTTTTGGTTTCCGTTCCCTCTATTAAACTGGGAACGACCACGATAATATCCTCTGTATGTATTAAATCCACGGAAAGTATTATTTGTCCTAAATGATTCTTGTGATTTTTCATGGCGACTGTTATTTATTTTATGGGGAGACATTTGTGTTTTATTTCCGATTTGGCGGTCACTGTTTGTAAGTGGTGGAAGTTTGGACTGACGTCCATGAAATTTATCTTCCGCTATTATACATTGATGAACTACCCTTGAGGCTTCGAAAAGTTCCTCAGGTGTCCTATAAATTGTAGTACCGAGATGGGTTCGAAGTAACGGATGGAGAGAAAGTCTAGCTCTTTGTACTGATTCCTCTGTATTTTCATTTGGGTTACATTGTTTAGCACAACGAACCATATCATATATGAAAAACTCAATTGATTCTGTTAACTTTTGTTCTCTAGTATAAAGTAATTTAACCCTCTCATTTACATCCATCCAGCTGTCATATCTTTGTGCAAATCCTTCCTTGAAATCATCCCAAGTTTCAAATTCAGTTTGATGATGATCAAACCAAGCTTTAGCGTCTTGGGGTAAAATCGAATTGACCAAATCTAGAAACGAGTCTTCACTATGGCCTTGTGTTCGAAAATATCTTTCTACTTCTGCTAGGTAAGCAGTAGCAGATGATTGTTTTGGTTTAAATCTAGGAACCGAAACAGTAGGAGTGACAGCGGTGAGTTTAATGTTTTGAATGGCAGTTGCCAATAAGTTAATAGAATCAATAGGAATTTGTGCTTTAGTTTGTGAACTTTCTTTTATTGGAATTGGTTTATAAACTTCTGATTGATTTTGTGAGGATGATGGCAACTGTGTATTTGTTTGTATTTGATTGGTCACAAAAAGTTGCATTTGTTGAAAAAATTTTGCCTGTTGTTCTTCCATTTGTTTTTGTATTAACTGAATGGAATTTTGGTATGCAATTTGCATTTGTGACATTTGTTCTTGGATTATTTGTATTGCTTGACCCTGATTGGCTAATTCTAGTTGACCTGAATGTTTGTTATTAGTTTTGCCTCTATTACTCACTACAAGTCCCATTCCCTGAGATGTAGAACTATGGGATGAATTTGGGATTTTTAGGGTACTTCTTCTTTTTGGTATTTTTATGAGAATCTCTTCTCCACCGTTTTCTCCTTGTCACAGGCAGAAAGACTTGGATTACCGGTGAAGAAGTTTCTGTTTTCTGGATTGGCTCTTGTTTCGTAACCCTCTTCCTCTCCGGAATGAACATTGGAATTTTCCATTTGTTCTGAATGGATAGAGGAAGCTGAGGAGAAACTGTTCCTACTCCGCGTTCTAGTTTGAAATGGGACAGTATCTGGTTTGGATTTAGTTGTTTTAGGATCTATTTCTGCTGTTGTAGCAGTTCTAGATTTTTTTGATGTATTACTTGTGTTGTCTGGTAGCTTAGACATTGTTTAAATGTTTATAATTTTTGGAAATTTGGGCATGACCCTTATACAAATTGCAGTATTGTGTTTTTAAAGATGTGTGTAGTCACTTTATTTGGGAGATTTTATAAGGGTTTAAATGGACAGTCATTTGTCACTAATTTATAAAAAATTTTTGGCGTGACCTGTCGACGATTTTACCCTTTTTTTAAATTTTTTACAATAACTCCACTTTTTTAGTGGTTACACACCGTATTTCAATATAATTTTTAGTTAGTTCACTTCTCTTTATATGATGCTATCTATCTCCGAGATTTTACAGTATTTTTTTTTTTTTACTTATGAAAATAAAATCTTGGAAATAAGTGTAATTTTGAGTAATATTTTTATTTTATTGCAAGAATTCTTTTCTATTTTATATATTTTTATACTTGTTGGATCTATTGGGACCTTAAAAACACTTTTTTGAAAAGTCGACCTTTGATTGGTCGGTTTTTTCGAAAAGTGGGCGTGGTCTATCGTATCTGTTTTTCGGTAATTTTCCGGTTTCCTATGGTTTAATTTGTATGAATCGGCCATAGGACATCCAGATTCATAAAATAACCAAGGGTTTATTTTGGTTTATTTATTGTTTGTTTATTTTTATGATTTTATGCTAATTAGGCTATTTAGATGTATTAAATTTTTATTACATCCTAATCTTTAGCAATTTTTATATAATTGAGCGTAGCTTAGGGTCACTTGCTAATCGCGCAAAAGCCGTGTTTTGAACAGTCCCGCTGATTTCAGCCTCTTTACAGAGGCTTCCTGAAGCCAACGAGACTGTTTTCAACTATTTTATGCACCTTTGTGCTTTCTTGTGCCTTTTATGTACCAGTCCTGTTGGATTCGACCTCTTTACAGAGGTCTCCTGAACCCAGCAGGACTATATAAGGCTTTTACTCGCGCTGGTCTGATTGACCCCGGTTGACTCAGCTTTTTTTTTTTTTTTGCAAGCAACACAGGAACAGGGTGATGAGGACGATGACGAGGGAACTCCAGTTCCCTTACATTGCGTAAAACTAATTCTAATATTACAAATTAATGTAACCATAACTGCAAACAAAAATATTAGTTTTGAGACAAATAGACACGATGACTTCAATTTCAACTACAATTCCAATATCGTAATTGTAATACTTAAAACTCATGGTCGCTGCCTCTGTATCACATCTAACATTGCATCCTATTAAGACCAACTGCTATAGGAGTTTGTGTTAACAAACATATGGGATTACTGAGTATATCCTGATGTGGACAGGATGCGAATTAAAATTTTAAATACACTATTAAAATTTTTAATTATTTTAAATAGGTACGGGGCTCGAATTCGAAGACACATTTTTGCGCTTGAAATTAATAGGATTTGTTAAATACATGGCTTGCTCAATTTTACTGACGACATATAATCTGGTTCGCCTGAATCGATTGACTTGAATACAATTTTCACTAAAATTCTATATACATTATGTATGCATTTGAAAAGGTAAATTCAACGATATAACATCTGTGTGACTTGTGACCCATAGAAAACTCAGTTTGAAGTATTTTAATACCTGCAACCCACAAATGTCTCATAGAGATAAGTAGAATTCACGAAGTTATAGAGTAGTGCTAAAATTTGTGGTAGAGATGGCTGATAGCAAAGAATTTAAAGCGAAATTACTCAAACAGATGAAAACTGCCTCACTCTCCGTTTGCTCTCTCTTTAAAATTACTACAACGTTTCTTTTCCTTTCGCGGTTTCCTGAACCTGAAATTTCCTTCCCAATTGTGAACTACCAAAGTCAAAGTATTCCACTTTTAACAGAACCAACTTTGTAAAACAAGAGAATCTTTAAAAATTAATAAAAATTACTCACAACCTGAGTATTTTTATCAACAGGAGTGAGCCATTTTTTACACATCAGATTACTTATGTTTAGTTTTATCTAGTTTCAATTCGGGTTTATAATGCTATTTAACTAAGTCGCCAGGTAACTTATTCTATAGATTGGGATGGATGTAAATTCAAGAATTTGACACAAATATAATATTTTACTATTATAATAACCATTAGAATTATTAAACTACTAATACGTTTATCTGTATCCTGTTGGTACTAGAGCTCCAATCATGGTCGACTTTGTAATTTTTTATTTGAAATGATTTTTGAGATTCAATGTAATCAATAATGTTGATAATCTGGGTTTTGAAGATTTTTTGAGGGAAATAGTTTTGTATTTGCATTTAAGCAACAGGATTAATACAAATCAAGCTTTTTAGGAAACATAAATCTAACAAGCACATGAGTGTACTGTCAAAGGCAGCTTCAAATATACCGAACAAACCTGAAGAAAAATTTTAAATGATAGTTTGTATATTCAAGTTGCGATTTTTCTTGATATTCAAAATAAGCAACAAATTAAAAATATTGTTGTCACAATTAGTAGAATATTTTGTGTCACACGCTACAGTTTCATCTTTGTCTCCAACAGCAGAAATGTCAACTTAATCGCGCAGTAGGATTTAGTAATTCGCAAGCAAGGTCGAATTTGACCTTGTTAAATACTTATTTTTTCTAGTACGTGAAAGTTGCGAAATCAATTGGTTTAGCTGCCAAAAAAATAATCAAGAAAATCACAGGATTGTTGTAATCAAATAAGATGATTTCTATTAATTGAAATATCCACGGTAATTTCATCAGTCGTGATTACGTATTTATGGAATTAGATGCCTAACTTGTCTTGACTTGTCATGACAGTTGAGGGAACTGGAGTTCCCTCGTCATCGTCCTCACCACCCCGTTCCTGTGTTGCTGTTTCCCTCATCTCAAGAAACAACAACAACAGGAACAAGAAGAAGCAAACTCTTCATCATCTTCCCTTTCACCATTAAATAATCCCTCCCTAATATAGCATATATATATTTTATTATTGATCTATATATAAGATATAGATGTTAGTGGCGTTGTCTTGAGACAACGCCCAGATCATTGAATAGTTCAGAGAGAATAACAGCTCTGCTGTCATTCTCCATTTTCATTTCNCTTGAGACAACGCCCAGATCATTGAATAGTTCAGAGAGAATAACAGCTCTGCTGTCATTCTCCATTTTCATTTCCTTAAAAATTATTATTTATTGATTTTTAAATAAAAGTAAGATTTAAAAATCAGTGATCTGGTGACCCGACTACCTCACTCCACAGGACCATCTCACCATCAACCACAAAATCTTAAGAGGACCAGCCGGAAACACAACACAGTCATGCCTTGGTTGTATGAAATTTTTAGTACTCGGATTATATTTGTGCATTATTGCGAGTACTTATTAAGTGAAATTGACAAATTAGTAAATGCAAACCTAAATAAAAAGTGCTTAATACATAAAACCGGAAACAGAAAATGCGTTAAATGTGAAAACTTTTTATAGGCAAAAATTGAATTTAGATCAATTATTTTGTATTTTTAATACCTGTGCTACATATTGTTCTTTACCTGTAATTGGTGTCGTCATAAAAGACGGCACCCATTACAGCTAAAGAAACTATAGAAACATTTTGTATAAAGCAGTGATAAATTTTATTGAAGTAATTTACAGCAGTATGCTTGTTCATGTATAGATGTATCAAATTATAGTCTAATTTTTTATCAAGTTTTTGATTATAATAGACGGTGTTATTTATAGGATGACAAGATTTCATTACTTCCCTTAATGCGACGACAAGGTCAAAAACCAATCTCTGGAAGCAAGCCTCTGCAGGTTTCTTAGCTAGGGATTCAAAATAAGTGTGTAAATTTTTACACACTCGACTCAGCAACGTTCCATTATTAATAAATTTTGTCTTTATTCATTCAACTTTGTTATATTATTGAAAGTGTCAACATTCCACAGGGTGTCTAAATTTTTACACATATGTATATAGTTACGCAAGGGGTAGGACTTAAGCTTGGGCCATACCACTGGAGCCGGTGACTTGGAGTTGAACAGATAAAAGATCGGTTCCAATTATTTTCGTCTATGCCATACCAGAAAATGGATCATAAAAATTAGTCGCAATAGTGTCGTTGAAGCACCAGCCGCCGCCTTTCTGTCGGCTCTACTTTTTCTTTCAATTGGCCATACCGGACAAAGTGAAACGATGATAGTGGAGCAGATCAGTTGTCGGCTCTTTGGTACGGCATAGTGGNTCAGTTGTCGGCTCTTTGGTACGGCATAGTGGAAGTGTGCAAGAAATCAAATTGGTAATAAAAATGTTTTAAATTACGTGTGGAAGGGAAAGCATACCGCTATGCTGCTCAGAATATGAATGAGAATTCGAAAGAGAAGAATGAAAAATTCCGGTGAGGACCCTCAAAAACTATCGGTTCCAACTTGGCGCGTGAAAAGCCGAACTTGGTTCAACTCCAAAAAATCTAGAGCCGATACTTCATCGTCTAACTTTTCATCCGGTATGGCATAGGCAAAGATAGTGATCGGCTCCACTTCGTCGTCTCACTTTTATTGCTCGACACTTTGGGGCCGATAGATTTGTTTATTATGGCCTTCACCTAAAGATGATCGGTTTCACTTTTTCGTCCACTTTTATCACTCGACATATTGGAGCCGACTAATTTTTTGGTACGGCATAGGAGCGATCAAACGAAAGAGTGGCGCTCGCCGTGGGCTACCTGAGTGTGGTCTTAGCTTTAACTCGTCTCTCACTGCTAAAAGTGACTAATTATCGTGCGTGTAAAGCATCCTTGCTTCCCCAATATTTGCTGGTTCTAGTAGCCTGACTGTAAAGCATTCTTGATTGTATAATTAGCGATGGAGCCACGTTCGGATAGTGTGACTGGATAATTAGTAATCATAACTTTACTCAATACCTATTAAAAACTTGAACCAAAAATGAAAAAACTCAGAGCACTTTCAACTCAATCTTCTCAACCTTCTTCCCTATTTAATGCTAAGCCCATGTCATTATTACTTGAGCAATTTGATATATGTCCTATCACGTGTGCTGTCGCCAATGTTGTTTACTTCAAATATACAAAAATGTATCACCTCAAATCCCATGCCTTCAAGCAGCCCTCTTGTTTTTCCTCGCAGCCTTCCCGTAGGTTCCCGCAGCCCTCCCGTATGTCCAAGCAGCCCTTTAGTGAGTTTCCGCACCCCTTTCGTGTTTTCCCTCAAGCCTCCTGAGGGTTGCCAGAGATTTTCACTTGGTTGCCGCAGCTTTCCCGTGGGTCCTGCAGCCCTACTGTGCGTTACAGCAGCCTTTCCGTGGGTTCCCGCAGCCCTCCCGTAGGTTTCCTCAGGTTGGGTGGTAAACATCTAAGAAATTTCTGTAAAAAATTGGAATTAGAATTATGATTCAGGCACTGCTATAGCTTGTGGTTTTAACTTATCAACGGTAAAAAGGTCATTCACAGTTCTACCGCCAAAAACTGAAAACGATTCACCTGATCGTCACACAAAACAAATTGATTCGTTTACAATCTCTGTAATCAGACAAGTCTGTCATCGGTTTTATGAAAGTAATGCGTATTCTACAATCAAAAACTTGCACCAAAAGTGCATAGGTGACAACTTTCCAAGAGTTGCTAAAGAGATATTCTGAAAATGATTAATTGAAAAATGCAAGTTTAAATATCATAACTTATTCAGTAAACCTGTATTCCTGGAATACAATGACAACAGCTCAACGTGAGTACTACTTGCGCCACGTTAAACATATCCGGGACACAGGATACAACATATTTTACTGTAATGAAACCTGGTCTCTNTACTACTTGCGCCACGTTAAACATATCCGGGACACAGGATACAACATATTTTACTGTAATGAAACCTGGTCTCTCCAAATCAAAAACGAAATAAATGCAGGCAACTTGTTTTAAATGATACAGAAGTCAAAACTNAACCTGGTCTCTCCAAATCAAAAACGAAATAAATGCAGGCAACTTGTTTTAAATGATACAGAAGTCAAAACTCAGAAATATGAAGAGAAATATCAGATTCGCAGTAGACTAATTGAAAGAAACATAGAATTAATCAAATCTACTGAAAATCCTGATCTAAGATCAGAAAATTCTATTGATGGCAGTATCTGTGTAGAAATTTTCGAAATTTCTGATGACATGTCGTTCACAATNTACTGAAAATCCTGATCTAAGATCAGAAAATTCTATTGATGGCAGTATCTGTGTAGAAATTTTCGAAATTTCTGATGACATGTCGTTCACAATTTAATGACTAACGCACACAACTCCAATTTTAAGAGGTTTGTTTGGAAAACTGTAATAATGAGAATCCCGGCGATGGTTTAATGCTATTTGGTTGTTTTTAACAATGGGGGTAGAAAATTACTCTTATGACGACTTAGATTCATCCGGACCAAATATTCGGCTAATCGATTTTTTGCACTTATCCTCAATCGTTTATTATTGTATCGAAGAATTCCTCTTTTATAAAATAGTTCGGTATAGCAAGCTTNTTTAATGACTAACGCACACAACTCCAATTTTAAGAGGTTTGTTTGGAAAACTGTAATAATGAGAATCCCGGCGAGGGTTTAATGCTATTTGGTTGTTTTTAACAATGGGGGTAGAAAATTACTCTTATGACGACTTAGATTCATCCGGACCAAATATTCGGCTAATCGATTTTTGGCACTTATCCTCAATCGTTTATTATTGTATCGAAGAATTCCTCTTTTATAAAATAGTTCGGTATAGCAAGCTTTCTAATTCTTAAGATGCAACTCAGCTCGATTTATAGTTTTATATTTCTATTGTTTAGATTTCTCAGTTAGCTAGTTTCGTTGTATGGGTTACTTTCCGTTAGATTCGACTTGATTTTCGGGCTTTTAATTAATTTCCTTTGGTTCGGTTTTCTAAGTACAGTAAAGTTCGGTTATAGTGAATCTGTAGGGACCGGCAAAANGACTTAGATTCATCCGGACCAAATATTCGGCTAATCGATTTTTGGCACTTATCCTCAATCGTTTATTATTGTATCGAAGAATTCCTCTTTTATAAAATAGTTCGGTATAGCAAGCTTTCTAATTCTTAAGATGCAACTCAGCTCGATTTATAGTTTTATATTTCTATTGTTTAGATTTCTCAGTTAGCTAGTTTCGTTGTATGGGTTACTTTCCGTTAGATTCGACTTGATTTTCGGGCTGTTAATTAATTTCCTTTGGTTCGGTTTTCTAAGTACAGTAAAGTTATAGTGAATCTGTAGGGACCGGCAAACTTATCAGTATAGCCGGAGTTCATTATATCCGTATAGTGAACGGACACTTCAATTTAATAATTGTTCATTATATCCAAATATTTCACTATAAATTCAACTATGCCGATTTAGAAAAGCACTGGAATCCAACTTTGGATAGTTACATCGGCGTTGGCGTTTTATATTCTAAGAATTTGAATTTTAGCTAATTGCTTAAATGTAACCTAATTATATTTCAACACTTTTATTATTAACTTACACCACAAAATCTTTGGAAGTCTTGTTCAATTTTAGATTTTGGTTTAAAAATAAGAGAAATTGTAGAGTTTCCAATCTTATATTTCTCACATAACGTTTGGCGAGGTGTGTTGGAAGACAAGTGCAGCAATGATATCGAATTTATCGTTTAAGGACAACGCAGTGCGCTTTTTGCCTGATTTTGACATTGTGAATTAGTAATTTACTTAATAAACTAAAACTCACTCATAGGTCAACATGCAAGTCCGGTGCATAGATGGGCAGGCATAAAAGTATAAGGAACAGTAGTAGCAAATGGTCTCATTACGGAATTCAGACATATTTCACTATAACCGGACAAAATGACTCTC
Source organism: Holacanthella duospinosa (assembly GCA_002738285.1). NCBI lineage: Eukaryota > Metazoa > Arthropoda > Collembola > Poduromorpha > Neanuridae > Holacanthella > Holacanthella duospinosa. Next base: position 1,588,480 of record NIPM01000006.1, on the reverse strand, counting down.
GGGACCGGTAGGTTTGGTTCACTAAGGCCGGAAGTTCAGTATAGCCGATTTCATTATAGCCGGACTAGTTAACACATAATCTCCCATTTGTTTGGCAGGGACCGGACAGTGTGGTTTGCTATAGCCGGAGTTCTATTATAGCCGGAGTCACTATAGCCGAACTTTACTGTATTAGGATTTCTTCTGATTATGTTTAGTTTTTCGACTTCATTCGCTCCAATTTTCTAATACTTTTATTGCCTCCCTGTTCAAACCAAACACCGGAATTTAAGGAAACAAATCGAACCGAACTGGCTAATTTCAAATTCTCTGCTATTATTATTATATATATTTTTTGGAAAAATTTTTCAGGCAAAAGAAACTAAGTATTGAAGGTGCTTGATATGACAAAAATATGAGTGTATGTAACGATTGGTATAACAGTTATGGGAGTTTTAGTTCTTGGAGTCTTCAATAATCTCCTTCAATCTTGACACAATTTAGTTTGTGGTTTACATTTTAAAATTTTTAGTAAATTAGTCAAAGAACTTTGCAGAATTTTGGACTGAACTGTAAAGCTTGATAGCAACTTCACTGGCAAAATTTGTGTTCGCGTCAATTAAGAATGGAGTGCTACACTCTGAAATCGAAGAGAGAGAATTCATTGTGACTCAGATAAATGATTGGGCGGTTGTGTGGTTGAGAAGTACGGAGAACGGTACGGAATGCGGTTGGGCTATAGTCTTAATACTAAATTGATTTTATATAAAAATTTTATTAACGTGTTGCAGTATTCAACATAAAAAATTTAGCTGCATATTTTAAGCAGCTTGTTGCACAGCTAACAGTTTCCAAAACAAACTAATATTGTCCAGATTATCATTGACTATGATACATGTTACAAAATGTAACAAATTTACTCTAACAAACATTGGAATGTGAAATTGTTTTATTGAAAATTCCAACTGTTTTCTTAGCAACGACGTCAAATAATAATGATGCAAAATGATAACAAATAAATAAACCATCCATAGCTTAATTTATTAATTTTTCACACAAAAATGGAAAATTATATTTTTACTAGAAGATCACTCTGTGACTTAGGATACGGGATCAATTGCAAGGTAAAACATATCAACTCTGAATTATCTTTGCCTGTGACTTTCAGTATAACAGAAATATTAGTTAAATTTAAAGAAAGTCTACTGTTGCTTTGTAAAATAAATGGTAGTTTAACATTTCCTGTAGCAGTCAACACTAGATCTCCGTTGGATGGAAATATGGTACTGATAATATTGCCAACCATATTGAATAAGGTGATGGTTGATAGAAAGGTGCAAACTGTGGTAGCCTGAAACTTCCCGTGAATTGCATGTGCACCAGAGTTTCTTATCGGTTTAATAGATTCCTCCGGTACAATAATAGTTGCATTAAAGGGAACTTTGGCGTTGACTTCATTCGGATAGTCAAAGGTTTCAAAAATTTTAACCATTATGTTAATAATCTCTCCCACCATTGGTAATGTTCCTTTGAAACTAAACAACTTGTTGATTGTGATCTGAATGACAAATTAATATTAATCATCGCACATTTTATGATTTTCTGCGCCCACATTATTTGACATTAGATGAATTTGGAATAAAAAAACTGTACCTCTCTTTTTTGTCTTAGTAATTCACCATTATATTGTTCATCATCATCAATCAAAGTTATTCCTGAAGAATTCATCATCGCTGGTTCATTTCCCTGGGAGGTTTTGACATCAAAGCAGATGAATGTGATCAGAACGAGATAAACTTGCATCCTTGCGGTTATATTCCTAAAACTGGATATGCAAGTCTTAATTTTATAGGAAAATGTACAAACAATTATATAAGTAATGTTCTAAATATTAAATAAGCTTTTGGAGCTGCTTTCATTATCAACCGCGAACCACATAGCTACGAGGAGTTTATAGGATTACTTTGTCCGTACGTCTGTCCATTTGTCTAGCTTCAACGTTCTTATTTGAGGTACTTGCAGGTTTAGTGGAACTACACGATTTCAATTATTACCATCTTTTGAACAAACAGCAAACATTGCTGAGACTTAACTAAATTTTTGAGTTATGTAAGATAAAAGAAATATCTGTTAAATTGAAACCAATATTATTAGTTGAACCTACTAGTAAGAGGAAGAAACTTCTGTGCGTTCAAGAATAACACCAGTTCGGGCTGCAAAGGTATTCTCCGATAAGTGACTTTGTTCTAACTGGAGAGAATATTAAAAATTTTGTGCCATTCCTAGATTCTACATTTAGTGATGTTAACATTGAAGTATCTACTTATCAACCAGTCGATGGTTAACAGATTTATTTACTAAAACTTGTTTTGGTTGCACGATCTTCCTACCTACCATTGTAAATAAGCATGCATTGAGCTAAAAATGACATTTCCTCCAAAACTCGGAACATCTATAATAAAAAGTTTCTAAACTAAAATTTGTCAACATTTCGATCAACTGTACAAATAATCTTTATAAACTCAGATGTTCTTGACAACCTACTTACCTAAACTTCAAGTAGATCTACAAGTCCAGATGTTTTTGTGTCTTGAAACTCAGATACATAGTTGAATATTTCACTTAGCTGAATGTCAGTATGTCTATGTAAGTCACAACATTTTAAATTTTATATTTATGTCGCTACGTACGCAAGGATGTCTCGATCTAGTTTTACATGCACGAAGATATTGACAAGTGCCTAGTTACTTGCGCGATATGGCTCAACGACATATCACTCAATTAGTTTTCTCTGATGCTGAAACTGAAACTGAATTGACCAATTGAATGGAGATTTTTCCTACTATATTTTAAGCCTGTCTACTTAGCTCACAATGTCGCCAGGCACTTCAGCTGGACCTACACCTACTTAGCTCAACATTTCTTTCAGTAGTTATTTGTACTACTAAGTGTGAGAGAAAAAGTAATGTAGTGTGTATTTCTACATGGGTCTGCTTATCTCACAGGGGAAGTTCGAACTCATACTTGACATCGTTTCTGTTAATCAAAGTCTAGCTTGGCTACTGTGAGTGTATGAGTCTCCTCACATCTAACCACCTGGCAATACAAAATGCTTCCCACCTAAACTTTTTTTAGATGTCTTTCTATAGTTTTGCATTTCTTTACGAAGCTCAATGTGCACAAATCTTTATGTGTGTCTAACGCGATTTATATAAATCCACGTTGCTCTACGCAGTTCCGCCTGGCCTAAAGTAATTCTACGTAAATCTGCATATCTGCGAATCTTAGCCCTTGGCAGATCTAGATAGTAGTTTCTAGGTATATCCTTCTTATAATTCCAATCAGCACAGTTTGCATTGTCGTAGCTTTGTTTTTCTCTACGTGGCGCTACTTGTGCAATATGTGCAATGCTACGCACCTATCCTATACTCGCCTCATTCCCGTGTGAATCTGGGTACAGCTGTACCTTTGAGTTTAAAAAAATTTCTTGCTAGTTTGCGGTTGCTACGTGTTGCTCACCAATGGCGTAGATCAATTGGAATTCAATAAGTTTATTAATAGACTCGTTGCTTGGAAAATTGTTGTCCTCCATGTGCACACAAAATCAGTATCAGATCTAGGTAATTTGTATTTCAACAAGTTCAATTAATTTTGTTATAACTATCTCATATTCTTCAATTTTTCAAGTTAAATGCTACAATATATCTACATCAATCAGAAATAATAACCAAATTTGTCCACCTGACCTACCATAACTTCAAGTTGCAGGGATTTCATTAATTTTTTATGTAATTATTTGCTACTTTATTACTTTACTTCGCCCGATTGCAGAAACATGCAGTAATACGCTCCCGATAGGCCTACTATTTTCAGCCAACTACAAAACAATATTTCGACGCTTATCTACTTATTTTTCTGTGAGATCGATACCCAGTAATAACTGAAAACATTGCGCTTGGAGCGAATCTGTACTGCCTTCTCTGCAAAATTGAATGAATTAGAATTTGAAGTGAAATATAAATCTTACTTTTTGGTGTATTCAAGAAAGGATTGTTTGTCTGACGAATTTCTTTTCAGAGTAGTATGTATAAATAGAAATACACAATGTTTATGTACAAATTTTCTCCTGATGTCAATGTCTTGTCAATAATGAAACCAGATTGAACGTGTTAGGAACAAAGTAAAACTTTGTTCTCAATTATTTTGTACATAAAATGGAACAATATCCAGCAAGTGTTATGTCAAAAATCTATGCCAAAAGTCCATAATTGTGTTCTGTATAGAATTAATCCTTTGATTTAATTTTTGAATTTAACAGTAAACGATTAGAAAATTTGTTAACATGTTAATAGAACGTAATGATATATTAAAATAAGATTTTAATATTATAAATATTAATAAATACATTATTATACTAAAGTAATCTTTGATTAAAATAGGGACAAAATATTTGAACAAAAAAAATGTAGAAATGAAATAAATGTTGGATCTTATCAATTTGAAAATTCCAAACAATCTATGTGCTACACGGATGAACCTATTATGTACATCAGAGGCAAGTGTACATAGATGAGAAATTATTAACTGTAGAACAAGTAAGGAATTGGGAACTATTACACAGTTTCATATAACTCACTTTTTTATACACACTTATTTCAGGTTTGCTAACATAATAGCTAACTCTCATGAGGTATTTTCACTATTTTTTTCTTGTAATTTTTACTACTGTTTATCAACCTCATAAGTTGTGTTTTCATAAATCATTATACAAACAACGTCGAATAACAATTTGTTTTGCAGTTTTTGCATTTTTTCTTCACTATTTCTGCAATGAATTGCATTGAATCGGTTGTTTCAGTCTTGTTTTCTACAAGCACTAAATAGCATTATAAGCCAAATGTTTAGCTTCCTCGTTCTAATAATTTACAAGCCGTAATTCAAATAATAGTTGGTGGAACACTACCCTGTTTTGGAAAATTGTGTCTAAACTCTTAAAACGCCATATTCTGTTATAAATAGAAAACATAACTTTCCAAAAACCATGACGTCTTTCTACTATTCAGTGTTGGGTATAGGGGTTTTGAAGGAGTTTGGATTTTGTGGGTATTTGGGCCAAAACTCAGGCTTTATGATTTTGAAAAAAAAGCAAATCCCCACTAGGGCTTTGGGGTTTTGACAGGAAAAGGCGCGCGAGCTCATTAAATTGAAATTTACAGTGAAATCAAGACAAAAAACAGGGTCGAATTATATATTTTAGTTTTAATCTAAATAATACAAACTAAAAAACTCCAATTTCCTTCCGATTTAACAAGCTTTGTCACCAAAGTAATTTGCTGCAGGAAATCTTATTTAATACACCATTTATTCATACATTAGAATTTTATTTCTTCATATCTTTACACACCAACTCTGGTACAAATTTTTCATGTTGCCTAGCATCACCAGAAGTTTATTTTATCAAAACCCCTTCAAAACGCCCAAAACCCATCAAAACCCGAGTATTGCGGATGTTTATAACGAAAACCGCAGGTTTTGCTAATACTGTTACTATTCCATAGTTCTCTAATTATTGTTTTATAAACATTCATTCACATTTCACATCTCTCAGTTGCAATCAATAACGCAATTCACTATTTCCCTTGGCAACAATGTACTTCACATCAATAAACCTATCAAGAAAATTTGATAAATTTGAATTAAAATACAACCAATTTGACACACTTTAAGTTACAAAACTATAATCATTTACAATTTTTTTTAAACGAATACTATGTTGTTCAACTATGTACTGTTCAACATCCACATCAAAATCAATTCCTGGTCTGAACTCTTAAAAATACACACACCGGAATTATGTGTCATTAACTTTTCCTATCTATCTCATATATATATTTATACATAATAGTACCAAACTTTTGTGTAAATTCAGCCCACAAAAAACAAAGTAAAATTTCCAGAAAATAAACGCCAAATATTGTAAAAACAAAACAAATCATAAGCCACTACCCTTGCATGTAGAATAAAATTTCTTCACGTTAAATGATAAATGTGGCAAGTGGTATTTTGGAAACATTTATTCCGGAATAAATTTCAATTTTTTCGAAAATTGAGAAAACTGGTAGTATGAATGTCAGCAATGTTGTATGAGAAATTAAAGTTTTCAAATCAAAATTCACAAACATTACTGCACTTTCTAAAGACAACGGACGGATAGAACAAAGTATAGTATGTGCATCAAGCTTGGGTTCGTTTGATAAATTATAGTATAAAATTTCTCCTAGTACAAATAGTAATTTTAGGTTCCGTGGAATTAACATGAAAAAAATCAAGTATCATATCTTAACTGAAATTGCAACAACTTTTTCCACTTCACGGTGTGAAAAGTTTTAAACCTCCATATTGTGACGAAAAAACGATGAGGTACTCTGTGTCCTGTCTCCTTACAGGACAAACGACAGATAAGACAGAGTACAACACCGATTCCTCACTCTATCCGCGCCACCAAAATAACCCAAGTCTCTACTTACGGACGACGATGACGATGACGATGACCTGACACTAGATGGACTGACGATGACCTGACACTAAACGGACTGACGATGACCTGACACTGACTAACAAAAACGGACACAAGACAACAAGTGACAATTTTTACAAAAAAAAAGACAAAAACTTTATTTTTTTAACAAAAAAAACTCTGTGAGACCAACTGATGATCTCAGAGAACCGACAAAATACAACTGACAACTCCTCATACAATTTCTATTTCTTTTGGTAGGAATTGTATGAGGAGACTGACCAATCAGCAACCTCCTTTCCCATCCTCATCCTCATCTTTCACAAAAACCACCCACATTTGTAAATTTAATTACAACAGTCTGCGAGCCTTGGCTCGCAGCATAAATTTTAACAAAAACCAGACTTAATTATATAAAATATATAATTATTGTGGCACCACACCGTTTCAATATTATAAACTGACGTTAAGCGAACAACTTGACCTGTGATCCTTCATGAGGCCCTTAGCAAAACATGGTAGTAAATTATAGTTTATTTGAAATTTTTACAATAGAAAAACCAGAATATATTCTATGGGAGACTTTGGAGTGCTGACGTGGCATGCTATCATGATATACCTTTTTTGCCAACCAGTTTACCCCTAATTCTCTCACAACCTATGACGGTGCGATTTGTTGTTTTATGTGAGTCTGCCAAATTTATTAGTTTTCAAACTTGTTAATATCGTCAATTTAAGATACTTGAGCATGTTTGTTGCAACATGCTTTACGTTCATTTGGTTAATGTTCTCTTTACGATTGGCTCAACCGACGTTGTGTGCATTTGCTCGTCTCATCTCATTCTATTAAACAGCTTTAAATCTTTTTATCAACGTCAATTATAAAGAGCTTAATCTTTTGATTCAAATTGTGAGCTGTATTTATTTTTAATTAATATTGTTCAATTTTTGTCTGAGACCATTGACAGGTTACGTCAAATTTTAGCAATTATATTGGTTTATCGTCGAGTCTTAATTAAATTTTACAGTTCATTTGAAAAAAAAGTTTACGCATAAAATTATTAAGGATACTAAGATTATTTTACAGCCATAGTACACTGTGGCATATTTAAAAAAATATCTTCATAAAAACTGGAAAAAGAAAACTGAAGCGATTTTTTTCATTAAATTACAATAATGAGAATGAAACGCAATTATTGAGCTTCTTCTATCTGCTCTAGATACTTTTCAATTTCCTCCTGAAGGTCTATTTCGAAGGTAGCTTCATCATATTCAATCGATTTAGCTCTCAAATTAGCTGCATCCACAATTACTTGATTTTCCAACTTTCTAACAGTACCTCATGCTTTTTTCTTGCTTCTTCACGTTGTTCCGCACGTTTCTTATCTAGTTCCGCTCGTTTCTTATCACGTTTGATATCTTGATCGTTATCCTTCTTCAATTGTAGTAATCGGTTCTCCATTTCCTCTTTCTTCCTTTTGTAGCTTGATTTGCATTTTAGTTTGAGTGCTTCAATTGCAGGATTTACCTGTGAAAAATATATACATGGTCTAATAATTTATTTAATACCGAATTTCTTAATTGACAAAAATTCGTATGATCGGTTTTATGAGTTTCTCTGGAAGAATATTTGAAATTTCCGTCATAAACATTCATTTTAGAAATTTGTTGTATAAGTATTTGGAAAGTTGGCTACTACAATATTAAAACTGTATCATTATAGTGAAACACGGTGTTGGGAAACCAACCGCCGGCATCACATCACATGGTGAACGGGACTGGACTTCCGTTCACCACAAACAACAACAACAACAAAGCTGCTTCTTCCCTTTCTTTCATTTAATATACCCTACCCTAGCTATAGTTTATTATTATTATTATTATTATACTTTTTCTTATATATATATATACTTACCTGATGAGTCTATCCCTGTGGATACTCAGAAGCTATCCAACCGACAATAAAGTCAGTGTTGTGAAATTACAATTCATAATTAATATATGAACCGGTTGAACCTTTGAATGATCGAGTATACAGCATTTGTGAAAAGAACACGTTTGTCAAGTGAGACATACAGGACAGCCACAATTCGAATTTTTGCTAGCTTTATTGTATTTAGAGAACCGAGAGGATTTAAAGAAAATCAGGCTTTGATAACCGAGAGGTCTGACTATAAAATCGAGACTAAGTCTGAGACACACTACATTTCAAATGTATTAATGACAAATTTGAAACTAACTAGTTTTGAAGGTCAAAATATCGAATGATTATATATTTATATGAACTTCTGTTTTGCTTATCGTCTAAACAAATTAACTAACTTAAATTTTACAAACAGTCAGTCATCCTTTTTCCTTTGTCTAATTGTTTTTTAGTATTTTTAATTATTTAGTTATTTATTATTTATTAATTAATTATTTTTCTTATTGTTTATGATGATTCGGTGGCTCCACTCCTTCAGGACATCGTGGAGGACCCTTAGGATCCACTAATTCACGACAACGGATACTATATGCTTAAGTTAAATCACTATAGTTGAACTAAAAGCATAAAAACATGATAACATTTTGTGAATTTGTAACACAGATTAATATAATTTTGAAAATAAATTCGACTTGTATTAAACTACAGTAAGCAAGTAAAGATGCAAAATCACATAACTACCATTTAAAAATTTTATAATAAAAGTTAGATTTGACTTGAGTTTTTTTAAATATCGATTATACTCACTACTATTATTTGTTTCAAATAAATGAACTGTTGAATTTAGCTCGATTACTTATACGTTTCTTTGGATCAACGAACGTAGTGATACCCATGGCACGACTCATTCCAGGAGTTTCACCAGCACTTGATGAGCTAGGGATTTGAGACATTATAAAATTTATGGTATTGACCTCTTGACTTTCAGAAATAAATTGACTAAAACATTTAACAAAAAGTTGATTTTTTAAGCTCATAATTAAGTTGAGACTTACCGATAGACTCCAACAAGCTGATAATTACGAAATTTGTCTAGGATACTTTATGTACAAGATAAGGATAGAAAACTAACACAAATTTAGCTGGGTAAACTAACTAGCCTTTCAAATTTATTTTTAGATTCCACTTTCATATAGTGCCTCAAGGGCTCAGGCTTAAGTTGGTACGTCAATCTTCCAAAAATGAAACAAAAAATGACAAATATAAACAATAGTAGGTTAGTTTTATTTAGATTAATTCATTCATTGTCAGCCTTACCGAAACATGTGAATTCGGAAATTACGTATTATATTGAGTCCAATATTTAAATTTCTTTAACTCAAATCAGACATCATTATTTTTATTAGTATAAAAAATCGATATCTAGTAGACTCAATTTACCAGAACTGTGTTCTGATAATCAAAAATTGAAAAAGATGAACTTTTCTGAGTATTGTGTATATGGTTTTAGAGTCCTTGTCGGATGCCATGTTTTGGTAACATTACAATGATACAAAATTGAAGTAATGCAAATGGCATTTCCGAGTTTTAAAATTCTACAGAGATTGTGCAGAGAAGTCTTTAATCCACTTTTTAGAATTATGGCGCTATACTCTGTAGAAATTATTAGACAAGAGCAAGAAAATTTGTTGTATTTGTCGAATAGATTCGCCACAAGCCTTTCTCCAAAACAATTTCAAAATACTTTTCTGTGTAATATATATTCTGTCGAATCTATTCGACAGGACGAAAAAAAATCCATACTCACTTTGTCCTATCTTTTTGACTCTTCTTTCAATCGAACCCGGAACCCTTAGTTAAGATTACACTATCCTACCAACTATTCTACCTAGGCTTACTGAGTTTCCCTGTTTACTTTAAGAGTCATATTTTTATTTCAATTTTTCTTTTAAAGTAATGAACATTGCGGAAACTGAATTGATGATAATTGATAAACAAAAACTTGGTTCAAAGAAAATCAAATCTTAGTTTATGTAAAACTTAAATTCGCAACAGCAGAATTAGTGTTTTTTGTAAGTTCCAAAATAAGGCTTGACAAACTCTTCTTGACGTCCTTCTTCGCGAGATTAAATGTGTGGCTACCAGGATATATTCCGAACACTTTCAAACTGTAGCCTGTTAGAATAACATACAATTATATTATAAAAACACTTTTATTTGAAATTTAAAGTACCAATTATGGCATCTCTCCGCACTGGATCAATCGAAGGTTGACTTTGTTTGTTGTTGGCATTACAACCCTTCCCCATCAGTGAGTACCCCACTACTTCATCGACAGGAAACAACTTTTTGAACAAGCTGCGAGCGTAAGTATTCACAGAAGAAGATCCGGCTTTAATCGTTGTCAAAAATTCTCTTCCGAGCAAAATTCCATTTTCAATGTCGACTTGTGTTTCACAACTTTCTAGCAGAACAATCCTTGCTTTCAAAGCATCATTTTCTTCTAAAATTAGATGTACAATACAATACAATACATGTAAATTAAAAACACAATCCATATATGATGTATTACGTAAAACGTCTTTCAATTGGTGTTCCTTATCTTGTAATTCCGTTCGAAGTTCTGTTAATTCATCTGTATGTTTATCAGACTCGTCAATCTGTTCGAGTACGCTATGTTTATCAGACTCGTCAATCTGTTCGAGTACACTATCAATTTGACATTTGGCGATGTTGGTGTTACGACGCTTCTATAAAAATTTATGTTTCAGAATTCGATAGTTTAAGCTTATTTCGAAATATGTCATTACCGCAGGAATTTGTTTTGATGTAGAAGGGACTGACTTGCCGTTCGCCCTTTTCGTCGCTTTCATGTGCGTTTTCATATGAACTCCCATTTCTAGCTTAGATCCTATATTAATAGTGTTGTACTTTTGCGTACTAATTAATGTCACGCTTAAGTATGACTTACCACAAGCTAAAACTCGTCCAACACACACATCCCTTTTCCATTTAAATTGAACATTTTGACCTACTAAATGGATTCCTTTTGATTTTCGTTGAAGATCGTTTGCGATGTCACTCTTGGACATCACGGAAAATCGCATCGGTTTCTCATTAAACCAATTAACTGAGAAATAAATGTTTTCCATTTTATAATCATAAAATAGACTAGCTTTGAAACAAAGAGATAGCAAGCTTTTATGAGGAAAACTGAAACTGAATAATGAAAAACTAGCGCTAAAACTGGAATTGATTTCAAATTTAGAGCTTGATTAAAATCAGCCTCAAAGTGAGATTAATTTCTTTCAGTTATTGTCACCATTATAAACCTTACTTATAAATTTTCAAACATGGAAAGGAAAAGGAAAAAGTATATTTGGGATTCCATACAACAAATTCCACGGAGATCTACACAACGTGCTAAGGTTATAAATTGTCAGTATATTTATGAATAAACAATTTTTATACGTGGTTAACTGTAACAATTTTTAGAGGAGAGTTAATTCATCACACAATGAGTACGATAATATTGAACTTCTTTCGTCAACATATTATGGAAATCAATTTTTTCCCAAACCGTCAACTGCACAATTTCAGGTATATTTGGTCCTAACTTGTAGATATACTAAACTAAAAGTTGGAATTCATATTATTCAAAATAATTATTCAGGGTTCAGGAACAAACAATGGTCAAGATGATAACTGTACAAGCGAAAATAGCGACTCCCTTTATGTGAAAGCAAAAATTACGAAGGATGAATCTACCTTATTAATCTTAGCATTTATTTCGAAACATCGACTTACTGGATCAGCGGCTGAAGATCTTCTTTCTTTGCTAAATTATTATCTCCCAGTAGATGTTTGTATTCCTGACAAAATATGAAATATTCAAAAGCAGTTACCAAATGCAAAGGAAATCAGCTCAATACATTTCTATTGCCCAAATTGCCTAAATTATTTAGGCGAAATTGATTTTAGCAGCTTGGTACTATGTTCTGAATGTCAATTACAAGATTCCGCTTTTACACTTCTGAAATCCGGAAACTATTTTATACAATTCGATATGAAATCTCAATTTGAGGAAGTCCTAAGGAGACAAGTGGTTAAAGTTTTGCTCCATAAACGTCTTACAGAAAGAAACACCAAGAACCCATCTAATACAATTGATGATGTCATGTCAGGAAATATGTATCAAAGTCTAGCGCTTCATAATCAAGATCTGAGTTGTCCATTTAATACGGATGGAATACCAACGTTTAAGTCATCTAAATTTTCAATATGGCCAATCTTAGTTTCCATCAATGAACTTCCTTACCACGCCCGAGTTAAGAACATTTTGATCGGAGCTTTATGGTTTGGAAAATCAAAACCTAGGATGGATTCATTTTTCATTCCATTTGTGAAAATGTGAAAATCGTTAAGTGACAATTATTTATCCTGGGAGATGGATGGCCAAATTCAAAGAAGTTTAGTTTATTTCCATATTTGTGCTGCTGACTCAGTGGCAAGATGCCAGTGTCAATGAACAACACAATTTAATGGAGCTTTTGGATGTGCGTGGTGTTTGACAAAAGGAGAAGCGTATCATGACGGTGATAAGTTTAAAAAATGGATATATAAACCTTCATCTCAACCGCTTCTTCAATTCAGATCAAAAGAAAATTTCATAGATCATTTAAGACAATACAGCAAAATGCTTGCAGAAGGTTCTTCAGCGAAATCTCACTTCGGAATTAAAACTGCTTCACAGTTACTCCAAATCCCCAAATTCAATATTGTTGAAGGGTTTACTTTTGATATTATGCATGCAGCTTTTCTCGGAATCTCACGTGCCTTTACGAAACTGTGGACCGACTCTAAGAATTTTAAGAAAAACTACTACATTGGACATAAAACTCCCGAAATAAACTATAGACTGATGTCTTATATGGTTCCACGTTCGTTCAGCCGATCCATACGAGATTTCAGCGAGTTAAATTTTTGGAAGGCATCCGAATGGAGAACTTGGACCTACATTTCCACATTCGTGCTTGAAAAGATACTCGGGGAACCATATTTGTCTCATTTTGGGAAATACGTTGAATCAATTATGACATTGAGCAAGAAATCTTTAACGTTACAGGAAATAGACAACGCTGGTACTCTTCTGAGCGAATTTGTTACCTTGACGGAAACTATATACGGCGAAGAAGTTTGATCGTTCAACTGCCACTCATTACTTCATGCATCTAAAAATGTTAAAAATTGGGGTCCGCTGTACCAATATTCTGCCTTGCAGTTTGAAAATTTTAATGGAATTCTTCTCAATCAATTCAAAGGATCTGCCTATATTGACAAACAAATAGCAAACCGTGTTAACACTCTGCTCTCTTTGACGTCATTTTCAAACTCACTTAATCAAACCTCAGCCAAAAAATTTGCTGATTCGCTAATTCGTAATTCAAAATTAAGAAAAAATGTCAAAAAAGTTGAATCAGTCTTATTATTTGGAAATGGTAAAACCTATTTCCTAACCACACAAGAGAGAAATCAGTTGAGGACCCTAGGAGTCAATTCGGAGTACGTGAAATGTTATAGTCGCTGTTTTGTGAACTCTTCAATCTATACTTCACAAATCAATCGAAGTGAGAAAAGGATTGATTCCGTTGCCGAAGTTAATGGAGATTTTTTTCTCATTCGAAAATTTTTTTTAGCAGACTCCATATCTCTTTGGTTCGCATCTAGGATACATCACTCCAATCTTCACAACAATCAATTTTTATTTAAAGTGTCGAGAATTTCTAAGAAATGCTTTGTCTTTAATCTTTGTGAACTAACTTCTAAATTTATCATTTGCGAAGTTGATTTTCTTAACATAATTTCAATTGTTAAACTACCAAATACAGATGAGTTTGAGTAACTGTTTCATAATAAGTTGTTAATAAACAATTGTTCACAATTGATAAGTTATTCATTCTGGTGAATAAGTTCATCATAAAGGAACCTAAAGAATTTATGTCTATTCTCATCTCACAGTTTTTATTGGATAGAAATTATGTCTAAGCCGTTCGCTCCAACTAACTTTTCATAACGTTCTTTGTATGTTCTCTGTCCAGAGTATACACAAAGGATTCGTAATACATTCGATTCGGCAGAAATTGTATAGAATTTAAAAACTCGGGTTATTAGGCATATTAGTCTTTTAAACAGCGAAGTTTTCAAAAATTATCGAAATAATGAATAGTCAGGAAACGCAGAAGGTAAAAGAAATACATTGTAACTAGAGAATTAGTTTACAGATAAAAATAGTTTTAAGATGCAAAGGCAATGTATAAAATATTGTTAGATTACTTTAATATATTTTAATATTTAATTTAGTTTAATTTAAGCAGGAATAAAATTTCAGCGTATCTAATAAAGTGCATAGCTAAAATTATATTCTATTTCAAATTTTACCATATGCCTAGAATTATAATTAGAGTACAGTAAACCTTGGATAAGCTGATACCCGAGGGACCAAAATATTAGGTTTGTGTTAACCGAAGTTCGTCTTAAGCGTAAGCCGTACAAACGATGGGGAATAATTTGTTCGTCTTAGCCAACGTAATTTTAATTCACCATTAATTCACAATAGTAAGTTGTGCAGACAAAAAGATGATTAAAAATAAATAAATGTGTAAATTTTCCTCCGTTCTTCCGGGGAAGTGAGTTTTCCCGCAGTGTTGAGTCTCTAAGGTTTGTGATTGAGAAAATTTGCAACTTATTTATCATGTGTAATGCTGGAATTCAACGCATTTCATTCAAAATTTAGTATTTTTATCGAAATTCTTTGTTTTAAAATATTTTGAAAATCAGCTTAACCGTAAAATGCAGATTATCAAAATTTGTTAAGACATTTTAATATTACTACGAATAGGTAATTCAGTTGGGAAAGAAACTACGAATATCATATTCCATACTTGGTAGATGGATAACGGTGACTGCGTAAGATGATTCATCCGAATCTTATGAGTAGTTAGAAATTACATAGTAGAGAGTGGGTGTTTATATACAAAATCAATAATTATAACCTCAACACAGTTATTATTTTGTAGAAAGTAATTGGACAACTGTTGCCTTGCAAAACGAGCAGAAGTTTTGAGAGAATTGAAGTAAACTAGAAGCAAATAAAATGCAAAATTTTTACTAGTTGCCATTAGAAGTAACACAAAAAGACTATGACATACGAAAAAACATGTAAAGTGCTCATATGCAAAATATTGCTCAGATATGTAGACGATTTGTCACAAATTAGGTTCTTATTTAAGGATTGGTTAAGGTGGAGGCCACCAGTGTCTAACACAGTGCCTTACAGCATGCTTTCAAATGTGTAGTGAACTGGAAACAGCTTACAAGGTATAAGTTCACTGATTTGCTTGAAACTACTGACGCCCAGCGAGAGTAAGTCGTCGCAACTGTACAAAAACCTATTGACTAAAATTTTTATGAAAGCTTCAGTAGATTAAAAGGAAAACCTGAGGTACGAACTGTTAGTAAATGATGTATTGTTTTGTATTAGTTAATCAATTAATGTCAATGATCAACAAAGTTATCAAATAGTGGCAATAACTAATTAAACAAATTCACTGACATATCTTTCGGATGTGGCATAAATAGTAACAAATTTTTTAGTTCTTGACTTCTCCGCCGCACTTACACTCTTAGAGAAGTGGCAGCACTGCATAACTACAAAGCATTCGACAAAAGCCGACAATTAAATCGTTGAAATAGTAGAAAATTTTCTTCTGCTTTACTTCAATTTAATACAAGAATTTAATCTAAATTCGGCAAACATGCAACAATAATACTAAATATGGAACGGCAATCATTGTCACTGTTCTCATGTATATATTTATCAATTAACCCAATTAATTAATCACTTTTGATTAATGATCTGTTTTTGACAGAAGAACTTAAAAATCTATTTTGAAAAACAATCAAATTTACTCCTTTCCCAATGTGTGCCTCCTCCAGATCACAAAGCAAAGTTTGCCAAGCTCCACTTAAACCTTAGTTTTATTGAAAATCAGCCTTAGGCAAACTTTGCCGCAAAATCCCAAGGTCGTAATACTGTATTTGATCCCGCGACACCCAACCTTCCCTCCAATCCAAATAGACAAAAATGATCTAGAAAGTCACATCCTAAATATGGAATCCCATTGTCCAATGCGTAAATATAATGGCTACTCTACTTTTTGTTTGATTGTTAACAAGTAATGAAGATTTTGCCAGTAAGTTCTCCGTTTACAATGAAAAACATAAGACAAATGAACATCATTATCTTTCAATTTCGAGCCGGGGTAGAATAATTTGTGTATAATATAATAAAAATTTTGTTCAATATTTTGTCTATAATATAATAAAAACTTTGTCCAATACTTTATCTATAATAGAACTTTAATAATTTATATTAGCACCTTCTGGATTTATTTCTTTATTTGACCGGTGTGTAGCACCTTTTCGAAATTCGTTAATGCGAGTTTGAGCCAGAGGGTGGAGGTACAACACAGAGATGGTTTTGAGGATGAAATTGTCTGGGAATGACGTCACTGTTATGCAGTAAAAATCCCTAACATTTCTTCTCGTGCATTTTTATGACTTTTCATGGAACATTTGTAGAATAGCCCCCCTCCCCCTCTGGAATTCGGAGAAGTGATACATTAATCAACTGGGAATTTAGCGTAGATTACGAATTTGACATCCATTGTTGGCGGTCAAGTCAAATTTTGCAAAATTTTTGTAAATTTGTGCCAAAAAACAAATTTTTTTTAGTATGACTTACCCAATGGTATTGGTGGGAATTTCAGCAAGTTTTACGTGAATCGACCAGAAATTTCAATAAAATTAGGAGTCTGACATCAATCATTCAATGTCTACAATCTAAAAAAAATGTAACAACCTAACTAACCTAAAGAGAAACTAGTGACCTAACAACCTAAACCTAAAGAAAGCCTAACATCCTATACCTAAAGAAAACCTAACCTAAACCTAAACGAAAACTAACAAATTAAACTTAAAAAAAACCTAACAACCTAAACCTAAAAAACCTAACAACCTAAACCCAAAGAAAATCTTAAGGAATTGTATTTTCTACATCTCATTCCTTATAAATATTTAATAATATAAATAATAAAAATTTAAAAGAAATTGAAAAAATATCCTTTTTTGTTTAAATCGTCCTCCAAAAGATAAGTCGTTGTCTTTAATCTGTCTAAATCGGTGCAAAAGCAAAGACAAAATCAACTTGTCCATTGCTGTCATTTGCTCAAACCATTTCGGACTTTTCTGTTTTGAAGTAGACAAAATTCAACACTTATGACATGGATAGAATGTTTGAATTTCATTTTCCAGCCTGAATATTGTAAAAATCGTGCGGGAATTCTAAAAATTATTGCGGAAGCTTAATCAGACAAAAAATTAGAATCAAACTTTTAAATACAGAGAAAATTAAATGTCAACGAAAGGACTTTCAGCAAGTCTAAAATTAAAATAAAGGCTAACACTTTGCGAAATACATATTGTTGTGAAAAATTACTCAATTGTTTGTACAAATTTGCGCGTCAAAATAAAATGCATATCTGATTTTAAAATTGAAGTTAAAACAGTCTAAAGTCATCTAAAGTATGAATAAGGTATGTTGTTAAGTTGTGCACTTTGATAGCTTGCATAACAGTGACGTCACTTCTACTTGAGAGAAAGAAAATTTGAGAAGAAATTGAATACCGCCATTCCTTATTTTAAGTTTCCTGAGTTTGAACATAACAAATTTCTTCTGACCGGATTATTATTTTTGTCAAAACTTGACGCACCGAGTTTTAATTTTTCCAGCATGTGCTATAATCCAATCTCAAAATATACTTTTAGTGCTTTTCAAAAATGTGTAAATTGAAGTCCTTGTATAATAGAATAACGGCTACAGCAAACAATACTGTCCAGTCACTGCTAAGCGAATGGGAGATTATGTGTTAAGTAAGTCCGGCTATAATGAAATCAGCTATACTGAACTTCCAGTGATCCAAAACTCCCTGTGTCGAAAGTCATTCTGTCCGGTTATAGTGAACACGTATGAAACATATCTGATTTTCATAATAAATTGTTCCTTATTCTTTTATGTGAATCTATGCACCCTTAGATGGCACCTTACGCCCGTTTTACGCTTCCGCTTCATCTCTTCCTCATCTTTGTCGAGGTCGTTGTCGTGACGTCCTTTCTCATATTTACATGTTTATGGTTTCTCTGAATGTTAGTTGGATGAAAAATCATCCAATGTTCATTCAAATCACTTTGTAATTTTATTGAAGGAAGTATATATTGAAAAAATGAAGCTATTTACGAAGTAAAAAGGATCTCTTGGTTAAACTTCTGTTGGAGGAGATGAGGACGAGATGAAGATAAGAAAAAGTGGAAGCATATATTGATTCACCCAAACAATTTTTCATCAGATGATCGTCCTAGCAACGTTCGGACAATCATCTGATGAAGCATAAATTGAATAATCTGCCGCTCATCAAGCGAAACGCCGGAGGAACAACAGATGCGGCGGAAGTATAAAACGGGCATTAGAATGAGCTTTATTTATTCAGTTTAAAATTCACATCCATAATTACGGAACATTTTTCCCCGTTGCGTAGAAAAACTCGATCTTGTGGAAAGAAGTTCATAAAACTTGTAGCTGTGTTATTATACTCAAACTTGACTAGATGCGAAAAGTAGAAGTCAATTATCTTAAGGGAATTTCAAATCTTCGATGTTTTAGGAACATAAAAGTACATAACTTTCTAATTATTTTTAAGATAAACAAAAAAGCTTGGATGAATTCTAAACTTTTTTTAAATTTTACATTCAGTTGGAAATACCTTATAGGAATCAAACCTAAAAACTTTTTTTGCTGGTAATTGTTCTGCTCATTTATCCACCATGTCTAATTTAACGCATATTAAGCATTGTACAGCCAATGGATGCAGGAAAACAAGCTTCGAAGCCAACAAAGTACTAGTTAGCTTCAAGCAGCCAACAGACTATACTTGCCAAAATTACTCTTGCAGTTTCGGAGATTTTGGAAGCGTCGTATTTACTTGAATTAGAAATTCAGAATGAGAACATGCCAATATTCTAAGTATTAATCAAACTTCCTGAACTCAGTACTTCTCTACATATTATATAGCTGAAATTAAAGTTAACTCAATACATATTGGCATGATAAATGCTGAATTATCAACTCTGTGTGGGATTCCAGCCACAAGCATATCTTTGCTCAAACAGAATTTAAAAAAAAATTCCAAAAAAAATACCACCATAACAGATCAAATCGTCCACGAAAATTTAAGTTATTAAATGTACAAAAATTTCACCGCTAAAAGTGGTCACAAAGATGAAATGAATGTAAAGTGAAACTTATATTCAGGATGATGATACAAACTATGAAATTCTGTACGAATATTCTGTATGACAATAATTCTTGCTAGTGTGTATTTTTTGGTATGACTAATCTTTGTTGCTAGGTTGTTGTTCTTCAGTGTGACTGTTTTTGTCTAACATTTCGTGAGTTTTTTGTTGTTCAGTGTGTCTATTTTTCTCTACCACCATTTCTTGGTCATTAGTTTTTGGCACTTTATATCTTCATGTAACTATTCATTTTGTGACTAATTTTCTTGTAGCAAATCAACATCTTATTGATAGAGCTAATCCTTGTTTTGCCACTTTAAGTTTATCTATTTTGAAATATTTTTGTTGAATTTTGTGTAATCATGACTAACTCACTCAAAATATTAGATGACACAAGTTACTGTTGACCTGTCAGACAAAAGCATGACACGATCTTCTACAATTCACGTATAGGATTGAGTGGTATTGGTTATAATTGTAGATCCAACAACTAAACACCATTTCTGTGCGTAAAAACTCACGAACCGCTTATCCACTTACTCAATTGGTTTGGAATTAATTTGAAAGCAAGGATTTTCCACCCAAAAGTCCCACCAATTCGGTAAACCAATATGTCAATTCTTAAAAATTTACGCACNAAAGCAAGGATTTTCCACCCAAAAGTCCCACCAATTCGGTAAACCAATATGTCAATTCTTAAAAATTTACGCACACGTATGGTATATAGTTTTTGTGTCTAAAATACTACAGTGCAGCACGGCTATAATAGCATCCATCTTGCACGTGTAGTTGTTGCGCTATAAAAGATATAATTCCAGTTTCATTTTTATAAAGGCTGACATTTTGGAATGGATTGGTTAAATTCTATCACCCAACGCAAACATAGTAATTAAATAAATATTTATTTACATTTCCGCCGAACTACTTCAACTGTTGAGTATTCACTGGTATTCTATTTGAAATTTGTTCAGTCAAAAGGCATTTTCAATTACAGAAATTTATAGATGTTTATCTTCTCATTAGAAATAGTGCTTAAGCTTTTGAGTGTTGCCATGGGCAGGATGCTGGATTCTCCCTATTTTAAATCTGAGCTTCTGTATGGTTCCCATAATCTACCTCCCCAGCGCTTGAGTACACAATTTTGGGAAAACTATTTTGACTGAAGTTAGGTCATAAAGAAGTATTAAAATTAGTCTGAATTAATTCAACTATGTGTAAAAACTACTTTTCATATAAATTACGAACTTTTTTGAATCACATGTCTGCTAATTTTGTATTATTGTGCGATTTCAAATTAGAAACCGGAATTTTAAAATTTTTATTCTTCGTCTTATAGATTTGTATTTCAACACGTCAAAAACAGTTTGACAAATCAGGTCCGACAAGGTTAATTTTTCAACTAAATTGGACTAATAACTTTTTTTATTAACGTGTTGTACTGTGCAACAAAATAGTTTAGCTACGAACTTTAAGTCGATTACTGCACCAGGAACATTTTCAAAGCAAATTGATAGTGGCCAAATTATCTAAGATTACGATTCATGTTATAATATGTAGTAAATTTACTTCAACGAATATTGGGATGTGATATTTTTTATAAGAAATTCTAACACTCTTTTAAACAAACAAATCGGTCAAATATTTTTACCAATTGTATAAACAGCGGTAATGCTATTTCACTCCAAAATTACTCCATGTGCAATTTAATACTGTTTTCGAGAACAGTGGGCAAAACCTTGTTCTTGGTTTTACAAACTGCTTAGTCTGTATAATTATCTATTTGACAGTGACTGCAATTTTCAGTGATGCAAAATAATAACAAATTTACACACCTTCTGCAACATAAGCAATTTATTTTTCACACATAATTATGAAACTATATTTGTGTTAAAAAACCACTCTGTGTCATAGGATCCGGATTTAATTGCACAGTAATAGTGATCAAATCTTTCTTGTCTTTGTCTGAGACTTTCAAAATTGCAGTAATATTATTTAAATCCAAATAGAGTTTACTCTGGTTTTGTAAAACAAATCGTAGTTTAAGAGTTCCTATAGCAGATATTACTAGGTCTCCTGTTGATTCAATACTCTTACGGGTAATATTCCCAATCAAATGAAAAAATGCCACCATTGAGGCTTCCTTGTAAATTAAAATTGCCATAAATTTTCCGTAAATTGAACTTGCACCAAAGCCGAACAAGGTATTCCGTACTTGATCCGGTATAGTAATAGTTGCGTTGAATGGCACTTTGACGTCGGCAATGTTTGGATAGCTAAACTTTTCCAAAATTTCAATCTTTATATTTTTAACTTTTCCAACAAATGGAAATGTGCCATTGAATAAAAATGTCTTGTCGATTTTGACCTGATTGACAAAATAATATTCGTGCTATTTACAATTTTTTGCGCTCACACTATAAGCAATTAGAGGAAATTAGAATTCCGAAACTGTACCTCTCTCGAACTCCTCAGCAATTCATCTGTATGTTGATCGTTATCATCAATCCAAATTATTTCTGAAGAATTATCAGATTCCATCATCACTGGTTCACTTGCCTGGAAGATTTTGAAAATAATGCAGATAATTGTGATAGAACAGGGTAAACTTGCATTCTTGCGGTTATTTTCCTGAAAATTGAAATTACTAGTGTGAATTCCATAAGAGAATATATAAACGATTATCCAAGTGTAACACAAAATAGTAAATAAATTTTTTAGTACTAGGTAGTTCCTTTTGAACTATTTTTTTAGGTTGAACTGACATTTTACAAAAGTAAAAATAAATCAACTTGCAATTAGTTAAACCATTCGTCTTCAAGAATATTTGACTTGTTTAAAAAATACTCATGAAGTTCTATAAACAATTTTCAAAAAGTACCTAATCGATAAGCTAATCAAAAAAAAAGGTTTACCTTGTATTTCCAAATAGGAGGAGAGATTTTTTCAATGATATTATGATTCTCACCCTTTTCGTTTACTACCAAATGTCCAAGCTACCAAAAATACTGATAAAAACCTTGTTTCAGTGGGTTTAAGCTGAGCTAAAGGACAGCCTAGACGTTTGGCGGCAAAATATTTAAAATAAATTTATAATATAAGCGAAAATTTAAGAAAAATTACTTGGAACTGAAAAGTGCAAATCAGTAAGTGCCATGAGTGGTAGCACAACATAGACTTAAACTGTTTGGATACCAGGCTTAATAATGGACTTACACTTAATAAATAATCGAATCATGATTGCGACTCCATTTTTATCAGATAATATATAGTTAAATTTTTAGGAAACAATTAGTTAAATTATGGATGATTTTCTTATGCATTAAGGTGATTACAAAAATGAAATAATTAAGGCTATGCTAGTATCGTATTACCGGGAGCGGAATTGCAAACCTCCAAATGATATTCTAATGATATCAATTCATTTCTAGATAGAATACATAAAGCATAACCATATTTATTTGAATTTATTAACTCTAGGCGCCTCTGCTTAGGTCTAAATCCCTNGAGAATACATAAAGCATAACCATATTTATTTGAATTTATTAACTCTAGGCGCCTCTGCTTAGGTCTAAATCCCTGCTTGTTTCCATACGAGTCTATCCCCTTAAGTTCCCGTATGTATAACTCTGCCATTGCGTTTCGCACAGTTGCTTGTGAAATCGGGGTTGTGACGTGTTGATTCGTAATAATTCTGTAACTTCTTGCTAAACAAGAGATTGGAAATTAGAGACATTATTTGTTGGTATTTACATAATCTATACATGTCAATGGCATTTGGTGAGCTAATAAGAGTATCAAGATCGCATTGGCCGCGTTAGACTAAACTAAACCATAAAGTACGAATATCAGTGTAATACACTTCGAATTTACTAATAATAAAACGAGATAAGAAAGTATGCGGATCAGCAGAACAAATCAGAAATAGGTACTTTATGGCACAGCCCATAAACTTCTTCCAGAATATTTTGGTCAATTTATTTTTGCCATGTTCTTTGTGGGAAAATAAAATACGTAGAATTGTGTGTTATTATTGGAGTATACTTACATATCGCAGCTTGTGAAATGATCTTTGGTTGTGTAATGGATTGTTTGAATGAAAATTTATATAATTCATTGTGAAGATTTTTGATTCATAAATTGGAATTAGTGAATTCATTAATCCTTGATTACCGTTGGTCACATACGACCACCACAATCAACATTTTGGACTTTGGACAAGTTAATCCAAATGATCACTTTGCTCATCAGGGAGTGTATTAGTCAGTTTAATTGAAATCCTATTACTCGAGGTCAACGGTGATATTGATATCCTAATTTGTCCATTTTCATTAAAATTAAATACTAAATAGTATCAAGAAATGATCAGTAGGCGAACCACNGATATCCTAATTTGTCCATTTTCATTAAAATTAAATACTAAATAGTATCAAGAAATGATCAGTAGGCGAACCACCTAATAATATTTGATGAATTAAGTCACTTGTTCTGTTAGAATATCATTCTATTGTTGTGTTTCAAAGCAATAAGCNTAATAATATTTGATGAATTAAGTCACTTGTTCTGTTAGAATATCATTCTATTGTTGTGTTTCAAAGCAATAAGCTAACGGTAGCCTTAGGCAAAAACGCCTTCTTTATGAGGAATTACCGCAAGTGTCTGAAATGTTTTGGAAAAAAATGTACAATTATAAAAAATCAATCATTTATTAAAAGTAGCATTAACTGGTTTTATAATACGTTCAAGAGAAAATCATTTTGTTATAACCATTAGTTTTTAATTTCAACCAAAGGGAGAAATTTTAACTTTGTCATCAGTGATCCTAGATCAATTTGAATTTAATAAATTGTTTAATAGGCTGATGGCTTAGATAACTATTGCATTCCATTTGATTATTTAGTCAGTTAAAGCGGAGAAATTTTAACATTGGATGTCACGAATGACTTAGGTTATTGGGATTTCAAATAGTTCTATAAATTCACCCATCAATAAACTAATTAATTATTACTATCGATTACATCGATTGTAATAACATCATTTCAGCCAAAAGGTAAAAAATTTCATAATAAACGTTAAAGTATATCTATATCAATTGCAAATAACTACCGTAATTTGTTCAGCTGACCTATCACAGTGTCAAGGTCCGTTGACTTAAATTAGTTTTTTGCTTAATTAATTATTTGCTACCATAATACTTTACAATTCTCAAATACAGAAATATACAGTAATACGATCCCGATACACTGGTACGCCTACTTTTTTCAGCCACTTGCTAACAGGGTCCATGATAATTATTGGCTGATAATTAACATTGATATTTATCAATGATAATTATGAAAACGTAAAAAATCATGATTTTTTTGATTTTTTTCAAATAAAATACGTGCTGCATATTTCGTCGTATCGTTGGTATACTAAAGTTATAACGAAAACTACCACCAGCTTCTTGATGACTTTTATGACATTCAGTGGTCTGTCGCTCTTTTTTTAGTCAAAATATATCTTCAACAGGCTTCGAAAAATTCCATATTTTCCAAAATTATTCGAATTATTTACGAATTATTCGAATAATTCTACATAAGGAGTAAAATATGGTTATCTTGATTTCGACATTTTTATTACTCGAATGACAAAATATCGTCTCATTTTCATGTATCCTTTTTTGCAATTTTTAAATTTTCCCGCTTATGTTTTTACACCTTTGTAAAATTAATGCATAGACTATTTTAGCTTGAAAATTTGTATGAAAAATCAATTCGGGACTTGTTTGTTTGTCAATTTTGTAGAATTCGAGTACAACAACTAGATTGAAAGATTGATGAAATCACTGTTTTTTCACTTGCAGTAAAAAAAAATTTTTTTTTGATAATAATAAAAAAATTGGATAATTATCAAAAAAAATTTGATTTTTCGATTTTTACGAAAAAATCAAAAAAAAAATCACAAACCTGCTTGCTAAACATTTTTTTGACGCGTATCTCGTAAATGTACGATTTGGGTTCGATTTCCAAAAATTACTATAAAAGATATTTTTCTGAAGTAAAGTTGTCAAATCACTGTCTCCTTTGCAGAAATGTATTTCCTGGAATTGAAATTTGAAGTCAAATATAAAGATTACCTCTGTGTATATTCTACAAAAGACTGTTTTCGACGAATCTCTTTGTCAAATAGCAAATTTTAATGAACAGAATCAGTGTTTATGTACACTATATTTTGTCCTTGTTTCAAGAAATGCCAAAGTTGAAAGCAGATCGAACGTGTTAAGAACAAAGTAAAACTTTGTCCTCGATACAAAGTAAAACTTTGTCCTCGATACAAAGTAAAACTTTGTCCTCGATACAAAGTAGAACATTGTTTCCAATAATCATGTAAGTGGAATCCAGTAATATTCAGGCACACTTATGTCAAAATGCTAAGCCAGTAGTTGTGAAAAGAATGAATCTTGTGATATTTCAATTTCAGTGCAAAAGATTGAAAAATTCGAAAACAGTTCAATAAAATGTAATAACTTATTAAACTAAATTTTAAGATTATATATTGTAATACAATGGAAGTGCAAATAGCTAAGGCATTGGAAGAGACTTTTGGCCCATGCCCTTTTGGTGGGGAAGCAGTGCCTTAGTAATTGACAGTCAACAGCATTTTGACTGGATTTTTTTGGGGGAAAGTCTTAGCAGTTTCAAAAAGACCATCCAAAAGTAGTGAAACACGGTAAAAAAATAAAGACTCTACGATTCCTAAAACAAAAGTTATGAGTTTTTGAAAATTGAAATTAATGGATGTTATTTTGAGACAATATACTAATCTTAAGAGATGGATGGGTTTCAAAAGAACATCCAACAATTTATATTTTCAAAAAATCATAACTTTTGTTTTAGTGATCGTACAGTCTTGATTTTTTTACCGTGTTTCACTACTTTTGGATGGTCTTTTTGAAACTGCTAAGACTTTCCCCAAAAAGAATCCAGTCAAAATGCTGTTGACCATCAATTACCAAGGCACTGCTTCCCCAGCAAAAGGGCATGAGCCAAAAGTATCTTCCAATGCCTTAGCTGTTTGCAGTTGCACTGTATAAAAATAGTTACATTATTATATTAATATACTTAGCTAACTTTAGATTAGAAAGTAATAAGGTATTTTTTTTGTTAATTTATTAACGTGTCAGTAACATAATTTTACAAGGAAACTGGTAATATGAAAAGACTCGCATACATGCGTGAACCTATGATTAAAAATTCATTAGAAATATTAACTTAATTAACTTAACTAGTTAAAATAGTAGTAGTTTTATGTTATTAGCACTCTGTTTTTGTTTTTGTTTTTTTCTCATGGTAGTTGTTATTTACCGAATTTTCTTAGTTTTCTTAATTTTCTTATTAATCGTAGAAAAAATCGTATAGTCTAAGTTGTATAAATATCAGATCTATGACATTTTATTCATTCAATAACATTCTTTTTAAATTGAACCAGAGAAGGTTCAACTTTTCCTGTATTGAAAATTACATATTTATTCCATAAGTCAATTGCTCTAGCCACAAATGATTTCTCAAATGATTTCTTCTTTGATTTTAAAGTATGCACTGCTACTGTATACTTCATTTTAGTTTCTCTTGTATGTTCTTTGCAATTTAGATAAGAGTTCAGATCTGAGATGATTTGAGGTCTATATAGTAGCTAAGATAAAGTATCACATCAAATAGAATGATAATACAATTCAGCAAAGTTGTTGAGAATTTTTTAAGTTTAAGCATTTAAGTAATCAGTTGTAATTACATTCAACGTTGTCGATTGTTGTATGTGGTGATGTGTGACTGAAAAATGTGTAGTTTGCAGATGCTGTTTCCTTTCTTAGTTTAGTATGGTTAGTAACAATTCATATTACTGGTTGTTAGGTTGCGAATGGGTCAATTTTTGAATCAACTTTCAGCGGGATTTGTCCCTCTCAGAGTATTCCCGCCCACTCCTCACATTATCGTAGGGACAGAGCTGGTCATTCCACTCTACACATCAATCGCAACATACAATAGTCTTTCTCATTTACAGAAAAACTCTTCATTCCACCATCAGAATTTGAGAATTTTAATACTCTTGTTTCAGTTTTTTTTAACAAATTTTTAAAACTGATCAAGTTTACTTTAGTATGTTTGTTTACTTACCGTATTTCTCGATTTGATTCCCTACCTCGAAATAGTTCCTCCCTCGATATAATTCCCCACCTTTTGGCTAGCTTGAAATAATAATTCCCCACCTCGAAATAAATTCCCATGAGGAATCATTAAAAGTCTTATAAGGCGCGAAATTAGTAACAATTTTATGTAAAATTACATGGAAAGAGGAAAATTGAAAATTTAGAAGACAACAAAAAGCCAATAAAGTATCAGATATCCCTGACATGGATAAGAAAAATTTCATTATTTGTACTTTTTACCTCTTATAAGAAGTAAACAATTATAAAAGAAGCAAAATTTTCATTTCCAATTAGTAATTCCCCACCTCAAAATAATTTCCCCCTCGAAATAATTCCCCACATTTTGCCTGGTTTGAAATAATAATTCCCCAGGGGATTTAAACCGTGAAATACGGTATCTTCCTCCGTCTTTTCTATACAGAAAAAATAGATTTATTTAGGATTGCTAAAAATAGGATTATTTGCAAATTTTGTTTTTCCTTCAATTTCTAGTAGTTTTTCATTTTCCGCATTGTCATTTCATTTGGAAATAGGCGAAAGGGAGTTTAACAGATAGGATGCAATTTGGTTACCAGCTTTCATTTCGTCAAAACTTCTCGGATCGATTTGGAATTTAGCAAGAGTGAGCAAAAACGCATTTTGAGATGATAGTTTTGATGGTTTCGAAAATATTTTAATCAAAATTTTTATGACTATTTGAAATTTCACCACCCACCAAAGCTAGGTTTAAATTATTAAATTTAGTCGTTGTGTTGTGTGTAACTCTAGTAATCTGGAGTAGCTTGGTGTTATTATGTGGCCAGCTAAGGGGTGGTGATAATTTTGAGTGTGAGTAGTGTTGTAAAAGCCTTCACAAGATAAACGGAGAAAAGTTTTAGTAAAAAAAATTGGTCCATTCGCAACCTAACAACCAGTAGCTGTGGACAATCAATCGTCGTCCTTATGTTTGTATTCCACTAAATACACAAAGCGGTATATTTGAACTTATAAAAGCTATTTCTGTGAATGTAAAGTTACTAATGTTGCGACTGCATGGGATGCTTCAAACAATACAAGGACCTTCGGTTCCTGCTGGCATTCTAGGACGAATTTCAATTGGCTAAAATACCTTCAACAAACTTACTGAAATCAATATAAGTTTTGAAACGGTTCATCCCTTCTAATTAAAGTATTTTGTAAAAATATTTGCCAAGGAAGCCAGAAAGGTGTTTTATTTTTCATAAAATTATGCTTTAATAGGTTTGAGATTATGCGTTTTGATGACTTATTTTTGTAATGATGCTTCACGAATGCTCCGTACTTTCAACGTTTTCAAAGCAAAAGTAATCGTTTAATCATGTAATTGACTTTTAAATTAACGAGAATGTGTTGAGAAGGAGAATGGGTCGTTTTATGAACAAGGTAGTAGAAAATTGTAAACTCTAATTATTTTATCTAGCCTGACTTATATTAATTTGTTTAAGTTAAACCAAGTATAGTACCTTATTTGACCGTTTAGAGTCGCTTATTGCATTTGTTTTTTAAGTTTGAGAATGCTGTGCGTGATTTCCAAGCATTGCGCAATACACAAGGAACGAAAAATGTTTTTGGTTTGGTATATTAAAACTCAACACATATATCTAAAAACGTTTTGCCGTAACGCAATAGAGGGTAGACGACAGTTAAATCTGTAGTTTGCTTTGGAAAACTCAAATTTTTCGAAAAACATTGCTCTTTTTTTGATGCTGTTCCGAGTGATTACTTACGATTATTACTTATACTTATTGCAGACAAGGGATAAATTTCTTATGTCGAGATTCGTAGTCGAAGAATATCTTAAATAGTTATAAAAACGAAATGCAGCGATTGAATTTTTTAAGTTTCCATAAATGTTATTTAATTTTAACATATTATCCTCCATATCTAACTCATATCCATCAAATACATGTCCAATCGAGTCAGAATCTCTAACCAAAATTTCAAGTTTACTCAATTTGGTGAAATATTTGATGTGTCGGAATACGATCAGAAGTGCTCTGAATAGGAAATCAAAATGTTCATTTATTTTTACTGTCTCGTAAGCAATCATCTATACAGCTTACTTTAAATCTAAAGGTACCTGTTATTGAAGCTGGCGCTCTAGTGTGGACTAAGATTTGTGGTGTACTAATTTTTATTTCCTTGACCTATCATTCACCCATTGTCGTACTTCCAGTTTTTAAAATGCATTCAACAGAATAATAATTGCGCAGTATACATGAGATGGCCCATATGCATTGTCGTGAGTTTGACCAGAGAATTCTGGGTAGTAGAGTTGAAGAATTGAGTTGAAAGTAGAGAAGAAGAATACGGTAACATTTAACAATCAATTTTGAATTTTGAATATTTTTTGATCCTTTTCGATTGGATGTTACGGAAGGTTTACTGGAAACTGTAGTGATGTATACTTCTACCCAGACACCCGACTGAATTTTTAAAAACTTTTATGGTATTTAGTATAGTGTTTGAATCAAAATTCATATTTTCCAACTTAAAATTTGCTATGCGGACACATTTAAATTCAGATGGTGTCTGTTACTTGTATATTGTAACCGCTAAGTGTGACTAGTGGTCAAGTTTTTATCATACACCACAGTCGGACATTGACTTTTACTTCTTTTCGAAATAAAACAGGATCGAATCCAATTGAACTTTTGCTGTCTTCCTTCAATGTAAATCAAATTTGTTTGTTAAGGTACTGTAAAACGTGGATGATGAAAATACTGTCTAGAATACTAGAGAAATATGAAAAATTCTTTATTTTGCTCTAAGATGCTTTAGTTCTGAATTGTCGTTTTGATTCTAAACACCCTGGCTTGCTGTCAATCACTACATGATTGCATTATGCGTAAATATATAAAATGTTACTTGGACATTCGATGATAACGGCTGGGAATGTTTTTGGTGTCTTTTGCGATAACTATTGCGATTACAGTCACTTCACAATTCTTATAAGGTTTTAAATTTGATCACATTGTATTATATTGCATAATCCCTAAATTAAATTTTATAAGTTCCATATAAAATTCTATTAAATGGGTCAACCTTGATGATGAAAATATAGCTCAATTGTTATCTAACACTTTAAAATAAACTCCAGCGTGTAGTCGTGTTATCATATACACCTGATAAGTTTATTATATTTGGTTTAAAATCCATTATGTCATGGGAATCATAAATTGAAAAATGATTGAATAATTGCACAGATTCACGTTCAAGTCAGTTATTAGACTCATGAAATTTAGTGAAATTTATTAGCTATGTTATATTGCAGTTATTTGCTAAAATCATTTTAATGGACTTTAAAGAGAAATCTCACGTTCCAAATCCGCGGAAGTCAACAAACTTAATTTCAAAGTTAGTCTTCTGGTGGATAATTCCATTGTTTCGAAAAGGTGCTAAAAAGGATTTGGTGCTGGATGATGTCTATAACGTTCTGGGAGAAGATGAAGCAAATAAACTGGGGAATGAATTAGAAATGTATGATTTACATCACAGGATTAGTATACTGTGTATTTTCAATATGCATTTAGTATACAGTGGAGGCCAATGAAAATGATACCGCTCAAAATTTTTAGAACAAACAAATAATGCAGGTAAAAATATTATATTCATTTAAAACTGAGAAATTTTAATGATTTTCTAAAACCTTTTCATAATATTTCAGTTAAATGCCTAAAATTTGCTCCAAGTTATTCCAACCCTTTATTATAGCGCGCGATTCTAATTTTCCTCTGTAAGGTTTAACCTTCACTTCATAATGATTCGTTTCTCGTTTTCGAAGAAAATTCACGCCGGTCTTGAAATCTCTAAGAATTATTTCGCGGTGGTCTTGCAACTGTGTGCATGCTATATTTGAAAATATACAGTAACAATCATTTTACCGCTTTAGGAAATCTTATACTACATACTTATAAATGACTTTTAAGAGCTTGGGATATAGAAATTCGGCGGTCAAAGTTGAAACAAAAACGGCCGCGACTCTACAGAGCACTTGTATCAGTATTTGGAGTAAAATTTTTGCTGTCTGGAAGTTTTGCGGCATTTAATGAATGTGTATTGAGGTAACTAGCAATTAACAGTTGAAAATAAAAATTCAAAAATTAGTAAGTAATTGTTTCATAAACAGTAATGCCGCAAAAAGGTTTGTAAATTTATGTTCATCAAATCAGTTATAAATTATTTCAACCTTATTTTAATGTAGAGTTGGTAAATTATTATGCCTGAAATGGCTCATCGAATCATTTTCAAAAGAAACCGATGAAAATCAAATGTTCAAGCAATATATATATGCTGGAGTTATTTGTATCACAACACTTCTAAATATATTTTTAATGCATCCAACTTCTTTTCATTGGCAACATATTGGTATGAAAATTCGAATAGCATGTTCATCTGTAATTTATCGAAAAGTAAGACTTAAAGTAAAATTTTTTAACAAAATGTTAATCATCTAAAGCTTTTTAAACTTGTTTAAAAATTTAGGTACTTCGAATAAGTAAGACGACAGAGGATCAAACTTCTGTTGGACAGTTAGTGGTAAGAAATGATTTAATTTATGTTTAATCGGAATATACCGAAATATCGGAAGTGTATAGTAATTTCTTATTCCAAGAACTTATTGTCCAATGATGTCCACCGATTTGATATCAATTTACTATTTCTGCATTTTTTTTACATTGGACCTGTTCAAGCAGTTATTTTTTCATATTTATTATGGAATGAATTTGGACCTTCATCAATTGCAGGAACAGGAATAATACTTTTCCTAATGCCTGTGCAATGTAAAGTAATTTGATTAAATAATTGAAACATTATTCTAAGTCTATTAATTCGTCTATTTCTAGACTATATTGGTAAAATGTTTACTATCTATCGATTCCAAATCGCTGAAAAGACTGACTACCGTGGAAACATTATGAACGAAATTATTATTGCAATGTGCGTGATCAAGATGTATGCTTGGGAAAAACCATTTAGTGACTTAATTGATCAAATTCGAAGGTATCAGAATATATACAGCGGACTTTACTAAAGTAATGCAGAGAAAGGAGAATTTACCCTCATCTTCTCGTGCTACTTTATAGCAAAGTGAGAGGAGATTCTCCTTTCTCTGCCTTACTTTAGGAAACTCCACTGTATTTTATAGTGGAGCATATTTATAAGACTATTGATCCACAGAAAATTGTACTCTTATAAGGGATATGACACCAATTTGGTCATATTGTGAGAGTGCATGTGTTTCGTAATGATCATAGTAATTATTATTATCATTTATGTATGTGCTATAATTTTTCTTTGTTATTAGTAATTATTATTTTTTCCTGCAAAGATAAGTTGAGAATAAGTTTCTTTGTCTTCGTCTTTAA
Source organism: Holacanthella duospinosa (assembly GCA_002738285.1). Classification (NCBI taxonomy): domain Eukaryota; kingdom Metazoa; phylum Arthropoda; class Collembola; order Poduromorpha; family Neanuridae; genus Holacanthella; species Holacanthella duospinosa. The sequence continues at coordinate 1,555,082 of NIPM01000006.1, read as the reverse complement.
AATAGAATTTCTTTATCATTATCGTTTTGTTTGTCCTAAGCGGAGGCGTTTTGTTATTGTCTTTCTTTGTGAGAGTATTGTTTTGTTTATTGTTGTGTTATGTTTGTTTGATTGTTCAAATATAGCTTTGTTTTATTTCATCTAAAGCTAAAATTAACTTTTGTAGTTTGTTTTTGTTTAGGTTTTAGCGTAATCCCCCGACATAAACTAAGCAGTTAGATGATTATGGAATGCTCAAGTCAGTTTCATAATGCATATAACTTCAAACATTTTTAATCTTTTTTTTGGAGATTCGGCTTTTGTTTTCAAAATATTTGCATCAAGTATAATTTGTCTTTTGACGTTTATCTATTAACTAATTATAGAAAGCTTGTCTAAGTATAAAATGCCTCACACTTGTATCAGATTTAAATGATGACTTGAAATGTTTATAACGTATAACAGAATCTGTGATTTAATCTAAAAGAAAATAGGATCTAGCAAGACAAAATGATGATTAAGTTTTATAGAACAAGAAATTTTATTTACGTAAAGATTTACCTTTGTTCAATTGCAACTTTTAGTAGGGTGTGACCAGCCACTTTGAAGTTGGGGCACGGTTTGTCCCAAAAATTTATCCTAAGGTGGGGTATGATCCCTCATTCTATTCATGCTAGGAGTTGATCTCATCATTTGAGCTTCAGTGCTTTCTATTCGCAAAAGTCATCTCCAACCTAGTCATTCATTGCCGGAGGAAAATAGTCTACTGTCTCATTTATTAGTACAGTAGAAACCTCTTATGCTTAGTTCCGCACAAGTTATTCTTTTCAAATAGTCATTTATTTTGATTTTATGAAATATCATAGAATTTCGTTAATTTCAAGTCTAATGTGGTAAGATAAGTTTATGCAAGGAAACTCATATACCAAACGAACAAAACTTCCAAAAAGAAATAAGACCAAAATACAATTTCAAGATTCCGAATTTTTTGATTAATATAGAAATACCACTCAATAACATTTTTTGGCTTTGAATTCGTGGTCTTATACCGATCTTATTCTAGTAACCATTTGTCTTATGCAGCGATGTTTCTTCATGCCAAATAAATTGTTTCAAACCAAGTGTGCCGAAAATCGATCTTACTTGCATAAAATGCAATTTGGGGTCATAAATGCGTTGTACAGTATTTATAACTGTATGGATTCCCTTAGCTACTCATATGATGAGTTCCCACAGTTACCTATATTGCAGATTGTCACATAGATTCTCGTAGATATCCATATGATGGATTGTCAAATGAATAAAATTTTTATTCGCAGATGTGAAACCGCGACATTTTCCGCGACAAGTAAAATACTAAATTAACAAATTTTCAAAAATATTTAAATTCTTTCTTAAATTCTTATTCATCCCGTAAAAAATAAAAAATATATTCCTGGAGAACGAGCAAATACCGAAAAATCTGCTAATCTGGCACTGCTTCAAAAAAATTTGCCCAAACAAGCTAAATATATTATAGAAGGAATAGTGACTTTGAGTTTAAAACCTTTTGCAAAGTATATTATGAATTTTATGCAGAAAATTTAGGTCGCCTTGACTGTCACATAATCTTTATAGATTGTGAAATTTAGAAAAAGTGATTGTTTGCCGTTTTTGAACATTTTCATGTTCATATAGTGTTTATAGTTTATCTGGGTTATGTAGATTAACTCCAGTCGGCGAAATTGTATATGGTTACGTCTTCCATTAAGAAATTTATAGGAGTTATAAAAATCCAATATCAGGCAATTTGTGTCTACACTCGCCATGAAAGTTTATAAAAAAGTTTTAGAATTTTAAAACGTTGTTAGGTTGTTTTTATAGATTGTAATCAGACCAGTTTGCGTTTTGACTTTTCAAGATTATAAAATTTATAAAATTGAAATTCATTCTTTGCAAAACCGGGAAATTGATTAAAAAAATTTTGCCACTGTTTATAAAGGAATTTTATAATTCGCATAAATTTCACAAGACCAGGTAACCAGTGTGAGCGACGTCAACTGAAACTATGATCTTGTTATAACTCTATGAACTTTATAAAGTTTGAAACAAAGAAAACTATTAGTTTTCATAAATTCCATAAACTCTCTAAGCTTTGACTTTTATTACATGACAGTTAAAAAGACGTGGTTTTTTAAAACTCTTTTAAACTTTGCACTTGAGTATCAACGCAAGTGGTTATTAACAGTGACAAAATATAGAACTGAAATTTTATTGAAAATTTTCCCCTTGCGCAATGAATTTTTTCATTTTATAAACTATAATTTTGTAGAATTAACACGGAAAGTGGGCAGATTACGATTGACGGGAAAGTTATAACTCTTTAAATTAAACNATAATTTTGTAGAATTAACACGGAAAGTGGGCAGATTACGATTGACGGGAAAGTTATAACTCTTTAAATTAAACAAATATATTTAGAAGTATAAACCCAACCTGAACTTTCTCAAGAAAATTTGTTTAATATTATATTGAGGGTATTCCACATGGCCTGGTTAAGTGTTAAATTTTTATTTGATATATTTTAATGAGTGATANATAATTTTGTAGAATTAACACGGAAAGTGGGCAGATTACGATTGACGGGAAAGTTATAACTCTTTAAATTAAACTAATATATTTAGAAGTATAAACCCAACCTGAACTTTCTCAAGAAAATTTGTTTTTGAGGGTATTCCACATGGCCTGGTTAAGTGTTAAATTTTTATTTGATATATTTTAATGAGTGATATGAGGATATCGGGAAGGGTAAAAAGTCAAATGTTGTTATGTTGACATTTATTTTTGACTTTGTTATTACAAANATGAGGATATCGGGAAGGGTAAAAAGTCAAATGTTGTTATGTTGACATTTATTTTTGACTTTGTTATTACAAAATTTTCCCTTGCCTCTTTTGCATGTTGTAGTTGAGAGAATGCATGAGAGGAAAGCTGAGACCACAAAGTAGTAAGTGTCAATTCTCTCATACATCTCTTCAACTACAACATGAAATAAAAAGTCTGAGTTTGACCCTTTCTCCTCCTCAGTTGACGTTATTTATTTGAATTTTAACAACAAAAATAAAAAGCAAAAAAAATGCCCCTGAGCTTATTAAACTTTAACGGAGAGGAAAAATAATCAAACCAATCACAGACGTATAAAATGATGTCACCTTTTTATAAAATAAAAATATTTAAAATTTAACAACTTTTTATCTTATAACCAAAAGCAGGAATACCCTCAATATATTGTAATTTTCTCTCGAATTTGATAATTTTTTTGTCATTTTTAATCTCATTTCATTTAGGGTAAATCATTGGAAATGGATGCCTTATCAAAGTTGACGTCCATATTGAGGATTGCTTAAGAATTCATAATAAATTAGTCTAATACAAAGGACTGTATACTGGTTGTTCTGATGACAGTAGGATACCCTTTCCAAAGCCAAACATCAAAACTACTTATTAAATATCTGCCAAATAAAATTATTGAATTTTTCAAAAAATTAATTCACTTAGAAGGAAGTATAAGTAATGTCCAGAATGAAAATTATGGAATCTAAAAAAAATTTTGGATTTAAAAATATATAATTATAAATAACTATATCCTAATCATTAATCAACAAATTCTTTCTGCTAAATCACTTTTAGTAGAAATCATTTGTTTTTAGGTTATATAGTAGTCCTTTAAAAACGAAAAGAAAAAAAAAAAAAAAAAAAAAAAAAAAAAAAAAAAAAATTAAAAACAGAGACTTTAAAGTGTGCAATATTCATTCTGTAATCAGTATTATAAGAATAAATTTCATTCTGTAGAACAACCTAAATGAAGAAAAATGTTTTAACGTCTCATTTTAGTTGAATGAAATGAAGTTAGGAGTATAACCTTTGAAAAGGGGTCCCAAAAACAACCCTGTATCCCTATAATAAGGGCAACATTATAGCTCACACTCATTCATATTTATCATTAATTCTAAATTAGATCATTAGTAACATTAGTATCCATTATAAAGTTTTTTTTATAATATAATATGGGAACAAAGGTCTGACAATTTTTTCTCTATTTTCAAGTCTTCATTTTCTGGACAGTATTTTTCCTCTTATTACAAGTTTATCATTTGGATTTACCTTTTTCATTTCAAAAAACTAATTTCTTTAGTAAAAAAAAAAAAAAGGTCTCAAATGAAATCACGTTGAGGAATATTCAATATTCAATATTCAAACAAAAAAAAAACAAAAAAAAAAAAAAAACAGTATTCATTGCTCTATTCTTTTACAGGAAGTTTAGAAGCTCCAGTAGTTTCTCACATTTTGTCCAGCACTCAAGACTCAAGAGAGGAAAAAGAGAAAAATTTTTACAAAGAGAAAAAGGGAAAAAAGATTTTGCTTTTTTCCCTTTTGTACAAACGTATCCAAAGAGTCTTTTTTCTTGTAAACATTCATTTCAAATTTTGATTTAAAAACAAAAAAAAAAAAAAAAAAACCCTTGGGTGAGGCAGAGGGCCTTACTAAATTACTAAACTATTACAATGTTACAGCTAAATTTAGCAAAGTCTCATCTTTTGATTAACTAAAACGGAAAAAAAAAAAAAAAAAAAAAATCATTTTTTTCCCCCTGGTATACTTAAATAACATTTAAGTCAGTTGCATTGCTTGAACTAACCTCAATCTTATTCTTATATTTTGTAATTTGTTCAACTTAATAATCTATCACCGGTTCTAAGGAAAGAACAAAACAATACAAATCTGACACTATTCTCTACAATCATTATTATCCACATTTACCCACAACTCCAATTCCTCAACAAGCTATTTCAAAATTACCTTAACAATTCTTTTATTATTTTTTTTTTACTTTTGTAGAGATGCTTAGTAATAATAAGATGGGCTAATAATTTTTTTTTATGTAAGTTTTAAACAGCTAGGAGAGCAATTGTCGTTTTGGGGTAAAAATGTTACTTTTTAGACATGACATTCGTATTCAGTGGATATGTCAATGTCANTACTTTTGTAGAGATGCTTAGTAATAATAAGATGAGCTAATAATTTTTTTTTTATGTAAGTTTTAAACAGCTAGGAGAGCAATTGTCGTTTTGGGGTAAAAATGTTACTTTTTAGACANTTTTTTTTTATGTAAGTTTTAAACAGCTAGGAGAGCAATTGTCGTTTTGGGGTAAAAATGTTACTTTTTAGACATGACATTCGTATTCAGTGGATATGTCAATGTCAGCATTCATTTTACTCTTCTTTTTTCAAGAGAAATGAATACAATTAAAACGGTAGCAGCTTATTAATGGGGAAGGGATGCACAATATAAACAAAATGTTTACCCTTTGTTTTTTTTTTATATATTATATTCCCAATTCTTGGACGAATTAGTAGTATTTTTCGAAAAAAAAAAAATAAATTATCAACTTTTTTTTTTGTTTGTTTTTTTAGGGAAGTCACAAATTCATATTGTTTGGTTGATCTTACACGTTTCATTTTCTAAGAAGAATGAGATTTGAATTGTCAGCTTCATTGCATATCATTAATAGACTTATATAAAACATTAGTTTGGAGATTAACTTATTAAAAGCGACAGAAACATGCAAATCACAGCTTTTTTTAAATTTTCTATTCATGATTTTACAAAAATTTATATAAAATGGATATAGCGAATCCATACTAAGATTCACATTCCGTCAACCTTCTTGACGTGGTTAAATAAATTAAAGATAAGATGATAACGCTTGGTGGCTGGAGTCTGGACTGAGAATAAGAAACTAATTTTAAATTACACTGGGACCTGCGTTTTTTTTTCTTCTTCTTCTTCTTCTTCTTATATGTTCTTATGTCAGGTGAAGCAGAAGGATTTTCAGATAATAAAGTACCAAGGAATTCCTTCTTAGCAACAAAGTATGAAAACTCTCATGTCACATGCGTTAATAACAATATATATATTGAGATTTGACATAACCTTCATTCCATAGATTGACTTATTTAAATACTTTCTACAATCATAGCACTACGAAACCGTTTACAAGTCTATTACATATTNTCCATAGATTGACTTATTTAAATACTTTCTACAATCATAGCACTACGAAACCGTTTACAAGTCTATTACATATTATATAATTTAGATTATTAGATTTAGTGAGTTCCATAAATGTTTTCAATTTGTAATTACTTTTACAAGAAAANTCCATAGATTGACTTATTTAAATACTTTCTACAATCATAGCACTACGAAACCGTTTACAAGTCTATTACATATTTATATAATTTAGATTATTAGATTTAGTGAGTTCCATAAATGTTTTCAATTTGTAATTACTTTTACAAGAAAATNTTATATAATTTAGATTATTAGATTTAGTGAGTTCCATAAATGTTTTCAATTTGTAATTACTTTTACAAGAAAATTTTTTTTTGTTTCCTTGTAATACTAAAATTTTTAGTGTGTGCAGCAATGTTGCTAAAAAACATATCGGTACAGGATGAAAAAGACAAACTCAATGTATTCCGTCAGTGACGTTTCTTTTGAATGATTACTCCTGGTTGACTCACATTGTTTTATATTAATCATATTGTTAATTGCCAATCAATCAGGACAATCAAACTCATTCCTTAACGTTCTACTTCCAGTTACTGTTAAACTTTGTTTACAAAAATTTAACAGTAAATTAAATGGAATCAGTACTACTGCTTACGCTTCAATTTAAAAAGTATTTAAATAAGTCAATACCCCAAGTAGTTCCAAAACTTTTGGTAAAAAATCCTTTCTTCTCTGACATGACTATTATAATGGATTTTAAATACGCAAAGTTAACATGGACAAAGTCTACAATAGAAACTAAATAAACAATTTATAGGTGTCAAGAAATTTTTCATTTTTCACCTAACTAACGATTTTGAAAATTGAGGAGGTCAGTTGGGGTTTAATTTGATCAGCTTTTCGATAATTCCTACGATTTTGCTTATCTGCCCTACCTTTATGACTCCAACTCTTAGCTAAACAGTACAGATTTAGATCTATTAGCTTCTGTATATAATATAAGAGGAAAACAGAATTTTTATGATGAATCCAATTGACCAAACCTAAACAGAAATTTTCTGAAAAAGGAGTTGAATTCTACATGAATTCCAGATCTCCATATCCTAAAGAATATTTAACTAATGTATTGAGAGGGCTAACGCTTAAACTAAGGACATAATTTGAAGCCACTATCTCACTGCCTTCATCCAAGGGATTTACGAATATCATCATAAAATAGAACAGTTCCTAATTTACCATGGATCAGATTGGTAATTAATTGAAGACTAATCACTAGAATCACTAGTATCCAGGTATTTTACATTTTGAAATGTTAATTATTCCCTAACCTTAACTATAATTTTTTGACTTCTTCTTCTAATTATTCACGGAGTAGGTAGAATTTCTGATAGTTTGATATTATGCTGCAGCCTTCTGTCGACAGGCAAAGCAGTATGGATTACTTTATCCATTATTTCAGATTTAAGATTCCGATGATGATTTTGATGGGTATAATGGACTAGACTTGTCATTTACACATTTTCTTATCATCTTCATAATACTGACCAATATCAACTTTTGAATTTACCAGAATGGCTGTATTCCCGAGCACGGTGAAACCTATGGAAAAATATTTTCAAACAATAATCTACTACACATTCATTCAATTTCAATTAGTCTCAGCTTACCATTCTTTTTACCGGAATTGTTAGCCATGGTACTTAAATAAGTTGCACCTCCTAAAACGGGTGAAAAAAAAAAGTTTTTTTTTTTTTTTTTTGTTGAAATATTTTACTTAAATATTCAATAAAATTAAGTTTTACCTGTAGGAGAACTGGCTACTTTCTCAACAGTAAATGCAGCCAGTGGTGATGAGCTAAGTTTAGTAGTAGTTACTAGGCTAATAGGACCTTTCCCTGAAATTCCATTCACTCCATTCACCTGCCCATAGTACTTCCTGGCGACTTTCTGTTCCGCTAAAAACAAATTATCCAAAATTAAATTATTTTCTTCACACCTGGTTTTCTACGACTTACTGATATGGCAGTTGTTTACTGTAAGGGACAGCGGGTGTTGCGAGTCACACTCTGAGTCATCTAATTCCATATCATGTCTCGATGTATGACTCGTGTTATTAGTTGGACTACTGGAGTCGCTGCTTTCTGAATATCTATGTTCCAGAAGCATACGATCAGGTGAGAGAGTCACCGTAGTTTCAGTGCTCGATGGACTCCGTCGACAGTCTGTCCCATCCATATCTAGGTCCACACAGTCTGGAGCCATTCGCCAGTCCAACTGGTCCCATTGACCAGCCATGTCCTTCTTCATTAGCTGTAAGCGTTGCTGGAGAGCTATCTTATCTCGTGCCAGCCGTTCCATCTCATGCTCTAACTCCCGTTCTTTCCGTTTCAACGTCTACAATTCAATCAAATATTAGTTTCCGATTCAATCCTCTCAACTCCTGCAACATAATCCTCATCCTATTCTAAAAAGTTCAGAAATAGTCAATGTAATCAAAAAAATCCCTAGTAATCACGAGTACTGAGGACTTTGACCCTAGCGTACATATTAGGAAACATAAAAGTTAAACAATGTTGGGAAGAAACACAATGGATAATAAATTTAGTAGACAAATCAAAAGAAGAATGAAAAGAGTATCATATTAGCACCTATTCTAAAAATTTATCCAAATACATATGATTCCAGTTTCCCAAGAATAGGATAGTCTATAAAATTACTCTAAAATACCGATCATATTTTAACCCAGGAGAATCTACTTAGAAAACCCGAAAATAGAGCAGGCAGACGGACAGACAAGATGATTACATAAACCCATCCAGTTCTGCTGATTACTGCTAATAATTAAGTTGCAACTATCCAAAAAAAAAAAAAGAAAAGATTCCAAAAAATGAATAGAAAAGTTATTATTCTTTTTGACCTAGCGTTTAGTCCATTGATTGTAAGATGCTTGAAATGTTGCAAGGATCCGAGTTTCAATTTATCTTACATCATCATTCATTTGAAAACAATAGAAATCTTCTCTACAGAAATACCAATTCAATCCAAACCTTAGGGACGACGGACAGAAAAATAATCAACACTTTCAAAATACTGTCTATTTAGCATCTCTTCTTAACCATGTAAAGGTATTCAATTTTGAATTCAAGGAGTTTGATGACTAACTAGAACTACTGAATAACAACTTGAGTAAGATCTAATCATACTAGTCACATTTAATCTTCCCTTTAGAAAAACCAATAATACCAGACTCATCAGTTAATTCTGAGAGTTGCCAATGGCAACTCTTAGAATTGACATCAGCCATATCTAACCATACCATCAAAGATTTTCCCAATCATTAAATCAGAACAAGCCAAAATCACATAATAATAATAAAATAAATAGGTAAAGCAGAAATAACAATGACGGAGTCACGTTGATTTATTCTCCGGGTGTTATAGTAGTATTTTTCGGATAACTTGAATAATAGCTCTGGAAAGTTATCGTCTTTATTCCTTTTAGTTCACCTCAGTCAGTGTCTGTGAGTTAATTTTTATTAACCGCGAACAGCGGAGTAAAAATGGATTTTATTATAGTGTTTGTGAATATTTCTGATGCTTATGATAAGAAATTATTTTTCGTTTACCACTACCACATAGTGCGACATAAGGAAACCCACACAATTAACCATCCCATAAGTCAACTTAAGGATTTCATGTCGGTACAAATTACTCATAAAGCCTTTACTCTTAAACAGGAACCTAACCGATGTTGACCATTTATTATTTTCAAATTACACTTCGGTTTTTTATTTGACTACACACCAAACTCACAATTTATTATATCTCCCGACTAAAGAAACAGGAATATCAACTTCATCCGAAGGCGTTAGAGTTGAATGGCATCTAAAGCCAATGAATTCTAAATCTCTTTCATAAAAATCTTAACCCAAGTTTTGCCCACCATATACCAAACCCTAACAAATATTCCTAAAATCATACTTATTTACTTCAACCTTCATACAAACTACTCGCATCCTACGCAACACTATTCCACGTGTACATAGGTCAGTTTAGAAGAAACCAATAATTAGAGAAGATCCACAATTTTTTTTTTAATACAATCCTATCCTATAATTTTGAAAATTATAATAACCACAATCCAACAACCCTTCCTCTAATACACAAATTGAGTTTCATTTACAAGGGTGGAGTCTAATATCATTGAAATGAAATCATTTCCTCTCATGCCATACGGTAAAGGAAAGAATTTAATGACCCAGGAAAGTTTCTGGGATTTTTACATGAGAATTGAGTCGGTCTACTCCACGTGGAAGGTCGAACATGTGGATTCCACCACATCATAGAGAAACTATAGTTTGTGATGAAATCTAGGCTAAAGTACACAATCCCGTTCATAATACAAATCTAACATATTCCAGTTGTCTAAGCACGCAGACGATGGAGTTTCTCTCTCACTTCTTTAAATTCGGGTCGATAGACTCACTAGGAAAAGAGAAATTCCCTATTCCTTCCTTATGCTTTCCGTCACAAATCTCATCTTCTCTGGTATTCCATCATCTTCCAGACTCATCATTCCTTTAAATATCCTAGTCTTTCTCCAGTCGACAATATCTTATAATAAAAAATCAAAAAGTCTTAGAAAAAAACGTATACGACAACAGAAAATAAAATAAGCAATCTACATTTGGCGGTAGTGGTATGAACATTCAAAAGGAATCTTATGTTGGGAATCAACTAAAAGAAGGAAAGTTGAAATCAAGATTTAGTAGCCCATTTAATCCCGTCTAATAAGATTATTAAACTTTTTGCCAAAAAAGAAGAAAAACACGTTGAGATTCTCTTACACTTGGAATAGGATTTCACCTAACGACCTCTTCATAACTGTTCAAAAATATTCATATTCCGATCATTACCGATAGCATAAAAAAAATTTTTAATTAATTACAATTATAACCATCCTAATTAATAATTGGCCTATTAATTTCATCAAATTAGAAAANTCATAATTGGCTTATTAATTTCATCAAATTAGAAAATAAAAAAATGTAAAATGGGCATAGATTGGCATAGGCAGCGATTCTTCATGTAGTCATTGTACCATAAAATTTTTTTTTTAATCATCAAACGCCTACTACAGAGAAAGAACTAGTGCATTTTCAAAGGACCAGAGATATGCAAGTCGAAGAGTCAAAGCTCGTAGGGATATGAAGTATTTTTTGTTTGCAGACCAGATCTTGTCTAAACTCCGAATTGTGCCAAATAAATACTCTGGATGGATTCCAAACAATACCATTTTCTTTGCTGGAAGAGTTTAAAAAAAAATATTCTTAATTTACAAATTAAAAATTCTCTTTTCCGGTTCCATTTGGCTCCAAATTACATTTACATAAACTCTAAAGAATCTAAAGATTTTATAACAGCTTCGTCTTATAAGATTTAGTCAATGGTGTTTTGAAAAAAAAATTTTTTAAAGTTTCCAGATGTGAAAATTCAGATTTGATGACAATTCAAATTTAAGAGAGTTGATTAAATACAATTCTCGATTTCATTTCCCTCATGCCTCAGTAAATGATATTATAAAATATATTTTTTTTTTACTAAAAGTTCTATTACTCTCACAGTCTCCCCCCCAGAAAAAGTGTAAAGAACTGTGAGTAAGCTTAGGAAGGTATTTTGATCAGTGGATTCTAAAGCTGAGAACCAAATCCTCAGAAAAAACAATAATCTCAAGGTATGTGCTAAATAATGACTTTAGCCTCGGCTCCGTCCCATTCTCATTACATTATGATCTGTCTGACTCAAACTTTCGAATGAACGGATAAACAAATGACTAGTTATTTTCCGATTTATCATTTTTCTTTTACTCTACACTACCTTATACTGCCATATAGCTTACATTAATTTTTAAGAATTAATTCTTTTCCTATCCGCCTTCAGTACTCGACTTGTCTCTTTTCAGTGAGGACCAGGTGAGTTGAGAATTGAGATAAACAGAACAAGCAGTCTAACATAAATCAGAAGAAAATGGCAATGAGAAAAATTCACACATACTGTTCTCATTCATCCACGTTTCTACTACTACTACCTACTAGTTATATTACAGATCCACTTCCACAGTTCCACAAACCACATGGTTAGGGTTATATAAGTAAAGCTCTAACATGTTGGGATTTCCTATACTTAAACGCTGAGGAGTCTATCGATTCATGATGAGTAGAATACCATCAACCAGTATGTAAACTTTTCTATACATAATATCCAGACTTGGAATAGAGTATTTACGTAAAATGAAGATAGAGTTCCGCCTTGTAACTTTTTGCAAAACAATATCGTCATCGTCCTCTAATTCAACCTTCTAAATGGATGAAGTAAATCCTCAACTATTTTTAATTACAAACATAATTTAGTAGAGAGGATAGACAATACTCATTTACCCAAACTAATATCCAGTCCATTGACAGGAATGGAATATGGGAATTAGGTATATAAGATGAGGTAAAAATACCCAACACCATGAATCACGATGATGAAATTATGGATGCTTGGATAGTGAATATTTTCTTGCTCGGTTCAAGGCTAAAAAATTACTAAAACTCCATGTACACGCGTACTCTCTCAATCTCAATTGTTCTCGTGACGACTGTTGTTTGTTATGGTGGACATGGGCATGGAAAACTCATTTCATTCATGAGGTCATTACAAATCCATTTAGCGGAGAGATGATAAACTATACGCAGAAAAAAAAAATTATGACGGCTTGAAATTGATCAATAATTATTGTTATTCTGAAAAGAAAAAAAAAAAAAAAAAAAAGACAGAACCAATGTGATGGGGCCACGGCATTAATCCACCACCACATGCCTGACCTCCAACTATTCCCATTTTCTCATTCTCTCAAGTTGCTAAACTATCTCGACATGCTTTTGCTTACGTCTGCAGTTGTACTTCGCTCATTAGAATACAATGTACCCAATCCCACGTATCAAGTTCAGAAAAAAAATCCCATCTTGAGGAAGATAGTGATAACGTAACCGGCTAATGCTTGCCTGAATGTGTCGGAGGGAACTTCTCAGTATTGCCAAATTTGAGATCTTTCGGTCTTCAAATGATGGAAGATGACTTTTCAGAAGCTCAAAACACTCTTTCAAGTGAGCCCGTCGATTCTTCTCCAGTTTGTTATGAACTTCTCGTGTTCCAGAATTCCGATTGTTGAGACCGCTAATGCTGTTTGGGCTAACACTAATTTAAAATTAAAAAAAAAAAATATTTAGGTGATGAATTTAGGTATGAACATTGAGCAAATGTGTTATATATATAATTTAATTTACCTTTTGGCGATCCGATTGGTCCCTCCATTGAAATCAAAATCTGGAGACTGGCTACTACTGGATCCCCGGTAGGAATGGTCCAATTTGAAACCATTCAAGGGTTCAGGTACAACTCGTTGAAGGCCTGCGGAACTACTCACGTGGTGGCTCTTGTACGAAGGCAGGCTGTGACTTTGTGAAACGTAATGCAGACCATTCGGAACAATACCATGAGGATTGGTAAATCCATTTGGTATTGGTGACGTTGATATTATTCCGGGAGAGGAACCATTTGTAGCCAGATCCGTAAACCCCTTTTCACCTGGAATAATTTAAAAGTAAAGAATATAAACCAGAGTCAATGAGTTCATTCACGGATTTAGCAGGTCGCATGACTCAGGTTCATAGTACTCTTCTTATAAATACGTACTTTCATAACTAAATTTTTGAAGGATGATGGGGATAGATTTGATGGTTTGTATAAGTCAGAGTCTGACATTTTTAACATTAGGTAAATTAACATGAGTAGCACATGTCCTGCTCATGGGCAAGCTTTGATGATATGAAGTGCCACCACCACTACCACTACCACCTTCTCTCCATTTTAATATGGTACGCATGCAATAATCCTTAATAAACAGGTAGTATTTATGTCGCAAGGTGACTATGCAAGGAATAAACAAGATGTATGGGTTCTTGAGATGCCAAGTCCACTTCATTTTACTACTACCAAATTCAATCAACTTAAAATTACAAACTGCATCAGATTGACCAACTTGTAGCGGTGTCAGGTCTTTCTAGTTATGTAGCCAGTAAAGGTAAAAATCAATACAATATAACAAATGGTCTAGATTCCACAATAACTCGAGACAAACAACAATTTTTTTTTTAACTATTTAGAAGGCCTTATTTTTAATTACATAACTCTAAAACTCTAAGATTTTCTCCATCTGTTTTCCTAAACTGAAACTTTTTCATTCAAATAAATCACAAGTTAAATTAGAAATTACCAAAACTGAAGTAGTCTTTGATCCATTTCTTCTTTGGAATAGGGACTTCCCTTTGAGTTTGATCCTGTGAGATGTCTTTGTGAACCAAAATTCCCATACTCATTATTCCTCAGTAAGATTTGACAAATGAATGTCTGATAGAGATTAAAAAATGTCTCTTCTACTAAGAAATAGGTGTCATTCAGATATATACCACTTTGAATTAACTTAGGCTATTCTTGCTGTATTACACCAGCAGAAAGAAAACCATACCACCACATGTTCCCATATTAAAAGATGTAATACTCCAAGAAGACGAATCAAATATCACAAAATAAAATTTTCCAGTAGATTTCACCATTGATTTCTATTTAAAAATATCTAACACCTTACTGGATTTCAGTTTCTCAAGTCTGAGTTGTTGGTAATAATAAATTGAATAGATTCCTTTGATAACTTTCACAACCAATAAGGAGTAAAGAAGGAATGAAAAGACTAATTTTCTCCTCTGTTCTTCTATTTTGTTAAAAAGAAAAGTAAAGCTGCTTTAGGAAGATGATATAATTATATAAGAGAGAGAGAGATGAAATGGTTGGTTGACTCCAGTCAATATTTAGGAATTAGGACAATGGCTAACTTTGAACTTCTGATGATCTTTTGATTCCCGAGTCTCAACTAATAAGTCATCAGACCAGACTATGCAATGAATGACGCGAGAAAAGGACATAAAGTAATAGTAAGTTGAGCGTGGGTTTTATTATGGTGGGTGTGGGAGTATTTACGGGATAACTATTCTATCACAAACAAGCGTGCTCCAGTTCTGGACAATAAAATCAATTCAATAGTTATATATCACGTTCAAATCATCATCAAAAAAAAAAAAAAAAAATAGAGACTCAATTTAAGTCTTCTCAATGATTTCGAAAGATTCGACGTAATCCTAAAAGTTGTTGAATAAAAATAGAAATCACAGATTTGTAGTTCAAAACAATAGGATATTTTTGGTTGAGATGAATGTAAGAAGAAGGCGTCTCTTTCTAATCACATAACTCTGGAGTACGAAGACTTGTTCCAATCGTCGTGATTTAGCACACACGAGTAATGCCTGTCTACCACCAAACCACGACTACTGAAGGAACAAACTCAATCACTTTCCTCCTATTCTGAAGAGGAAGACTAAACTTAAGTGAAGCTCTTAAATGGTTGTGTTTAGTATGGCGATGATCACGTTGGTTCGCTGCGATGTTACTACAGAAATGAACCGTCGTCTGTAACCCAGACATACGTCTCGACAATAACCTCCACACCACTACCACTTCATCTCATTTAACTCAAACAGTATCGGCTACGGCAGAAACTCGTTGAAAGCGTAGTAAGCTTTAAGAGGGAGGAGAGATCTAGAGATCTGATGTGTGTATGCTGCGGAGGTGATGATGATGAAATCCACAACGAGAGAAGAAGGCGAAGGGGAGTTTGCAAAAAAAAAAAAAAAAAAAAAAATAATAATAAAAAAAAAATAAAGGTTTATATGAAATGGATATGGATTTACTACTTGTACGCCATGCAAAAAAAATATTATTATACAATCACTTGCAGAACAAGTGCAGAACAAAGTACGCAGCTCATGGAACAACTATACTTACATGATTCAAGTCAAGCGACTCAATTCAACATTTATAAGGTCTAATCCATTGAGAATTCAAAGTGACGAGGACGAGCCCAAAAACTGAAGCCAATAACCTGAAATGAGACGGGAAAATGCCTTTGCAAAAAAAAATATATCACTATTTCATTTCTTCCAGTAGAATTACTTTACAATAACAGCAAGTGAAGCTACTCATATCTTCTAATAACTACTCAATTTAGAACAATATGAAAAATTATAAATAATTATACAGTGCGTTCGAATAAGAAAGCGAATATCCCGCGCAATGAAATTGCAAAAAATTCAAAATTTACAGTCAGTCAGACATTTGCGCAGCTGCTGGACGGTTCACCTTTATGAAAATCTTTGCTTTGATAGTTTACTTTATTTGAAAGTGACCAAAGCACAAAACAAATCGTCGAAAACATGTCTAGTTAGGTAAAATTTCGTACCTCTCGTATTTCAGAATCAAATTTGAAGTATTTCATCCCATGGTTGACAAAAAATAAAGTTGATTGGTGTAATAAATCATAAAAGCAAAGTCAACACAACCAAAGCGGAATCTGAAACCGCAAACGAATCACAATAATAAAGTGGAAAAATTGGGAATGTTTTAAAAAAGTGCCCAACAATTTATGGTGACAATGAGTAAATTTATTACGGAATGGTACGCGAACATTAAATTAATCTTTGTTTTCATTAGAAATTTTCTCAATTGTTTTTGTTCGATTTGTTTGTGTTTGATTCTTTCGTGTGATTCACTCACTCTTAGCTTTGTTGTTCCTGTTTTGAATACTTTTTGGTGACTTTGAAAATAGTAAGTGTTTGCATTATGAGTTTTAAATTTTAATTTCCGAATTGATTTCGCAATTCGCAAATTAAAATTTGATCAAAAGAATTCAATGAATCTCACTTCTAATTGAAATTTATTGATCTCTTTCGATCAAATTTAATATCTTATGGTAAAAGAAACTGAAAAGGAAGGTGTGATCATTACGTTTGGAACCATGGTACCCAAAACCTCAATGATCCAAAAACAAACATGAAAAAATTTCTCCAGGTTTGGATTAGTCTCTTTTCATTTAGCAATTTCATACGGTTATTTGTGAATAGAATAGAGGTGCACGAGTCTAACATATCTAAATTTATAATATTTTTCTGAAACTATTTCGCGGGAAGTTCGCTTTCTTATTCGAACGCACTGTAGAATTATGGTTCATGGATTGGGCCTACCTGGACTAATTGAGCTAACTAATCTTAAGTAATCAGAAACAAAATTCAGGAAACCACAATCTAAGAAGTAGTAATTTAATAATATGTTATAATTTCTTCCTTCGGAAAGATTAAGCCTAACAAATTTTAATATTCCAAAAAGTTAAAATACCAATTTCCTTCAATTTATAAATTCTCAAAAAATATTCTAAAGAACAAATCAGAAAAATAAAAAATCTGATAAGAGTAAACATAATGAATTGAGAATAATCATTGGCTGCACTGCACTCACTCGGATGTCAAGTGTTTTCAAAAAAAATATAAATGACATCGTAAAGTACGACACCGTTGTTATGTGAACCTTGTACCAGTCAACCTTGGACAATCAAATTTCAAAGGTAAGGAATATACTAAAGATCGGATAAGCCGACAACGGTTACCGTACGGATCAAATTGTTCGGCGATAGGAAATTTTTGTTTAAATAGCAAGGCTAAGCATAACGTTTTTTCAATATCCCAGTATATAAATTATAAATCACATACTTTTTACTACAGGTGAAAATGAAAATGAGATAATTGGAAAATTTTTTTTTTTTTAGAAAAAAAAAAAAAAAAACATGAACTTTTTTCAACGATGGTTACATAAGCCGAGTTCCACTTTTACATAGAATTTTCAAAAAAATCCGAATTTCCTCTGGTGCCCATTCAATCCTTAAATAATTGAACTTTCCAATCAAAATTTACTTCATTCAGTAATTTACAGTAATAAATTGTGTCAACGTCAATCTTTACATTTCCACTGTCCTCAGCTATTAAATTAATGACAACATTGGAATTTGACATCGAGTAGTTCTACACCGTATTTTTCTCTTCCAAACCAATCACTATAAACACGTTACACGACATAAATACAAACAAAGAACTCAACCCTTTTTTTTTTCCCTTTGAAAACATCTCGATCTCATACCTTAGCAGAAAGAAACCAAAAGCTTAGAAATGAGAGGCCGGCCTGAGGTTTATGTTATTTATATNCCTTAGCAGAAAGAAACCAAAAGCTTAGAAATGAGAGGCCGGCCTGAGGTTTATGTTATTTATATATTTTTTTTTGCAAGTATTGCGAAGGATCTTATTCGCCAATAATAACGTGTTTAGCCGTGCCACGTCCACCCATTNGTGACTTTGAAAATAGTAAGTGTTTGCATTATGAGTTTTAAATTTTAATTTCCGAATTGATTTCGCAATTCGCAGATTAAAATTTGATCAAAAGAATTCAATGGATCTCACTTCTAATTGAAATTTATTGATCTCTTTCGATCAAATTTAATATCTTATGGTAAAAGAAACTGAAAAGGAAGGTGTGATCATTACGTTTGGAACCATGGTACCCAAAACCTCAATGATCCAAAAACAAACATGAAAAAATTTCTCCAGGTTTGGTTTAGTCTCTTTTCATTTAGCAATTTCATACGGTTATTTGTGAATAGAATAGAGGTGCACGAGTCAAACATATCTAAATTTATAATATTTTTCTGCAACTATTTCGCGGGAAGTTCGCTTTCTTATTCGAACGCACTGTAGAATTATGGTTCATGGATTGGGCCTACCTGGACTAATTGAGCTAACTAATCTTAAGTAATCAGAAACAAAATTCAGGAAACCACAATCTAAGANTGGACTAATTGAGCTAACTAATCTTAAGTAATCAGAAACAAAATTCAGGAAACCACAATCTAAGAAGTAGTAATTTAATAATATGTTATAATTTCTTCCTTCGGAAAGATTAAGCCTAACAAATTTTAATATTCCAAAAAGTTAAAATACCAATTTCCTTCAATTTATAAATTCTCAAAAAATATTCTAAAGAACAAATCAGAAAAATAAAAAATCTGATAAGAGTAAACATAATGAATTGAGAATAATCATTGGCTGCACTGCACTCACTCGGATGTCAAGTGTTTTCAAAAAAAATATAAATGACATCGTAAAGTACGACACCGTTGTTATGTGAACCTTGTACCAGTCAACCTTGGACAATCAAATTTCAAAGGTAAGGAATATACTAAAGATCGGATAAGCCGACAACGGTTACCGTACGGATCAAATTGTTCGGCGATAGGAAATTTTTGTTTAAATAGCAAGGCTAAGCATAACGTTTTTTCAATATCCCAGTATATAAATTATAAATCACATACTTTTTACTACAGGTGAAAATGAAAATGAGATAATTGGAAAATTTTTTTTTTTTTAGAAAAAAAAAAAAAAAAACATGAACTTTTTTCAACGATNTGAAAATGAGATAATTGGAAAATTTTTTTTTTTTTAGAAAAAAAAAAAAAAAAACATGAACTTTTTTCAACGATGGTTACATAAGCCGAGTTCCACTTTTACATAGAATTTTCAAAAAAATCCGAATTTCCTCTGGTGCCCATTCAATCCTTAAATAATTGAACTTTCCAATCAAAATTTACTTCATTCAGTAATTTACAGTAATAAATTGTGTCAACGTCAATCTTTACATNTGAAAATGAGATAATTGGAAAATTTTTTTTTTTTTAGAAAAAAAAAAAAAAAAACATGAACTTTTTTCAACGATTTACGACATTAACGACGACATTAACAACATAAGCCGAGTTCCACTTTTACATAGAATTTTCAAAAAAATCCGAATTTCCTCTGGTGCCCATTCAATCCTTAAATAACTGAACTTTCCAATCAAAATTTACTTCATTCAGTAATTTACAGTAATAAATTGTGTCAACGTCAATCTTTACATTTCCACTGTCCTCAGCTATTAAATTAATGACAACATTGGAATTTGACATCGAGTAGTTCTACACCGTATTTTCCTCTTCCAAACCAATCACTATAAACACGTTATACGACATAAATACAAACAAAGAACTCAACCCTTTTTTTTTCCCTTTGAAAACATCTCTATCTCATACCTTAGCAGAAAGAAACCAAAAGCTTAGAAATGAGAGGCCGGCCTGAGGTTTATGTTATTTATATATTTTTTTTGCAAGTATTGCGAAGGATCTTATTCGCCAATAATAACGTGTTTAGCCGTGCCACGTCCACCCATTCCAATACCTCCCTATTCCAATGAAATTACCGCAACTGACTCATTATCAGAGGAAACAGAGATTAAATATTCCAGAAATACTATTACCACCAATACCGAAACGACAATAATTAATTTATAGTAGAAATCAACAATCCGTATCATATCACATGCTTAGGTAGTTCCTAAATTCTTGGTGATTCCCCCCACAATTCGAAATTATTCTCAAAATATTAAATCATACGATATAATAGTGTCATAGTAAGCAATAGATAGTTCATTAAATTGACAGTGTCAATTTGACACCAATCTTCAATAATTCACTATATATAAATTACGTTTTTAAAATATAAAACCATAACCTGCTTTCTTTTACTGCTAAGCAGTAGGCAATACCTCTTTTAACTTCCTTCCAATTTTTTGCTTCATTGTTTACATAAAATCTGGTGCGGAACAATCTATTACTTAGATAGATGAGAGAGATACTAGATAAGAAATCCAAGCTAAAACTGAAGATATTGTAAAAATCCAAAGATAGAAATAGATACTTTCAGTTTCTACTAAATGAGTCAAAATAGTGCGAAACGAAATGAATGATNGCGGAACAATCTATTACTTAGATAGATGAGAGAGATACTAGATAAGAAATCCAAGCTAAAACTGAAGATATTGTACAAATCCAAAGATAGAAATAGATAACTTTCAGTTTCTACTAAATGAGTCAAAATAGTGCGAAACGAAATGAATGATGTGAGTAGTGGAGGTCACATTTTGATCTCCACCTCAATCCCTGGAACTCATCAATATCAGATCAATGACGGTAAAGTCTTCAAGGCCTACTACGCCAAAATTCATGACATGGTAATGACAGGGACAAAACATTCAACTTTCAAAGTAAAGATGGAATACGAAACTTTAGTGATAAGTACTAAAAAAATTCATTCACTATCTTGGCAATAACCTTCAATTGATGGTACAAAACTGTTCAAAATTTAGAGATACTGAAATCTAACACAAGACCTTACCTCATAATTAAAATACAAACCTGAGGATGACTTTTAGATGAAATAAACTTGAGTTTCATGCTATTCTTCTATCATGTTGACGAATAAAAGTGCTTTCGAGTTAGTTGGTTGTCAAGTTACTCGTGTTTTGGAGTCTCTACCTAAGAAATCATAAATCTATTCTATCTTTAAAGACGACATCATAGCATAGCCATTGTGCAAAATACCTAAACAATTTCCTATGAGACCACACCGAATCTGATTCTATTTCATTCCCATATTTGGATACTCTTTGAATCCTTATCTGTGACGACGAAAGATTTTTACACATTATTAATCAATTATTATTGATTTCTCTACCAAGAATCTCAAAATATAGGGTCCGATATCCGTTCCATTATGAATTTTTATAGTCTTTGCCCTATGAACAGATGAATACAAAGGGGTAAAAAGAACGCCTAAAATATCAAATCTAAATAACCAGAGTGATAAAAGGATACTATCACAAAAGAACTAGAAAACACTCATTTTAGCATTACAACTAGCTCTCATAATATTTCTCCGAGTTTGGAAATACAAAGTGGAGATGGGTGATGGTAATGTGATGATGATGTTGCTGTGTGACCTTTTGAGTCATGCGCTCAACCTCTACATGTGCTTATGAGATCATGTGTTACAATTACTATTTGGAAAGATTTCCTAGCCTCTTTTCTACACTCACCTCCGACTCATCTCCATTTATAAATTTACCCAAACACTACCCTTCTCATGTCAACACAGCCAATAACTAACTATTCCTTTGAGATTTTTACTCTAAAATGAAAGGCAAGTCCTCTCATCAATGCAATAAAACCTTATCAACAATCACCTTGAAAATTTCAAAACAGATGACAGAACTCATGGCCTTAAAAACCTCTTTCTTTGAGAAAAGTAAGGTGTAATCGACTGACATACTATAACATATTGACCATATTTTAAAATATCGATATTAACCAAGGTGAAAAATTCAAGGAGACAGGACCCTAATCCATTTATTTGTTATACTGATTCCGAATCTCACATTCATTTTTGGGGTAACGACCTTAACTAACTCAAATTAAGAGTAAAACTAAATTTATAACTTATTTATTTTAGTTATATGTAGACTATTATAAAATACAAAAATTAACTGGAATCTACGAACACTAACTTAATAAATAATCTATGAGATTATCTAAGTGTCNCATATTGACCATATTTTAAAATATCGATATTAACCAAGGTGAAAAATTCAAGGAGACAGGACCCTAATCCATTTTAATTAGAAATTATATCATTTTGAAGTATTTGTTATACTGATTCCGAATCTCACATTCATTTTTGGGGTAACGACCTTAACTAACTCAAATTAAGAGTAAAACTAAATTTATAACTTATTTATTTTAGTTATATGTAGACTATAAAATACAAAAATTAACTGGAATCTACGAACACTAACTTAATAAATAATCTATGAGATTATCTAAGTGTCTGACTAAAACCCTAAGCAAAACGGAATTAAACATAAACGAAGTGACAGATGTTGTTGATCAACTATAAAAGCAAACAGGAGAACTAAATCTCCGTCTCGGCGCGTCGCGATTCCGCGCGCTTCGAGCCCTCCAGAAATGGCGAACTGATACAAAAAAGATTAAGTCAAATTATCGGTAATCAGTAAAGTAGTAATCACGTTTGACCACAAAATTCAGGACATCAAAAGATGAACCTGGAGATTAATATACGAATGAGTGAGGGTTTCATACAATTTCCCCGCAAACACTAACTCTAACTAAACTAACCTAAAAATTTCAAAATCATATCATTTATACCTAAAATCAAAAAAAAATATGCCGTTTTTATTAACCACGAACACACCGCAGTAGTTTATATTGAACGAATGAACACGTGGAAATTTTTTTTTTCCTGTCACTATGGGTATTTTTCTGAAGTTTGACCACAAATTTGAGATTTTTAGGGGGGCCGTTATCCCGCGATATGACATTTTGAAGCATCTTTCATGTTAATTAAAAATATTTCTAAATAAAATCCTTTTGGAAGTAATCTCCTTTACTTCTTTATGTGATGCGAAATACAATCTGCGTGACCGTCTGCATTATTTATGAATATTACATAATAAAATACTAAAAAATCTTTACTACCAAAAAAAAAATGGTTGTTTTCTAATGAAAATGAGCATTCTCAATATCAATATTTTAATATGGTAAAAATCGCCAATATTTTAATAAATTGAAAATTTTCCACGTCCTAGCAGGTATGAACGGCCTATCATGCTCAAACGTCTAGCCTTTTCGTCTGGTAAAAAAAAAACGGGATGAGACACAAGAGCACGTGTAACAATTATGAGTAAAAGCGAGGTTAATATTATTAAACTGGGGCTTTAGAGATGTGTTGTCATCTATCTTAATGACACTCGCTTACTCACGTGACGTAGCAGCACCACAATGGAATTGCCTATGAACATATAAGCTTTCTCTATTCTATTGTATAAGTTCAATTGATTGTGTGTAACCTCAAAATAATCGACAGCAAAACCAATTAAGTATTAACGACCAATTTTACAGACTGAATTCCTATGATTGAATTACGAAACAATGCTGTTGTGCTAACATGTAAAAAAAACTTACTCGTTATGCTAAGAATAGTTCAAAATAGAAATATTGTTTAGAGTTGGAGTTGGAAACTCCAATTTGAACTAGAATGTGTGACTTTTAACAAGGTCCTAAACAAAACAATGACCAGTGTTTTGGCACTACAAAAATTAAAAATTAAAGACTAACCAACCCGGATGTAAGTTGAGAGAAAAGTCTACATTTTTTTTTTCGGATAAAATTCAGCAATAATGGTATAACCGTACCCAAACTTAGACCTTATAAATACAAACGACTGCCTAATGATGACGGAATAGATGGACTATTGAATAACTCGCTTTCAAATCAATCCAACTATCTCTACTCTCCAGACTGTAGCTGAATTATGAACTTATGACTGTGCATTCACTACAGGATTCGAAAATTGTGTGAAAGTCTCATCGTCCACAAATTGGGAAATCCTCTTCTGTCATCCAATGAAGTTAATTTGTTAAGTCAAGAAATGATCGTCCTGTGTCAAGACAATTTAAAAATATTCAAAAGAATTAAACATCTTAACAATCTTATATCTAACCTAAAATTAATAAACTCAAGTTTAAATTATATCGTTGATACTATCGTTGATATAATGGATTTCATTGTATGAAAATAATTATTCAGGTCTCATAAGATAGGGGAGACCAAGTAGAATCAAACTATCCAAATGTTCATAATTGTATAGCTCATGTTAATATTATATTAAATTGTAGTTATAAACTTGGAACAAATTGACAAGTCAGTTGTTTCAAGTTTATCTATTATTGCTATTTTTGCTGATTTTAATCGTCAAAGTTTGCCACCATTGGAAACATTGAAATCCTCTAGATTGTAGATTCCAATAGTGATGTTAGAATATTCCACCATCGATAGTAGAATATCCTACCTATGATGTAGGAAACTATCCACTGCTTTAAATTCAACTATATCACCAGATGAAACTAATGCTTCCGTAAATGACCAACAGGAAATGGAATCTATAAGATTGCTTATCCAACTGAAATCCTCATTGAAGGACATGTGCCCGATTCGGAAACAAACGAGTTGTTATGTATGGTTACTTTAACTGAGAGAGTAGTCACCACACCATGGATCCGTGTGAATTCAAAGACCATCCGACCCTGAAACTAAACCGACGTTTACAAATTAATAGGGAATTGGTTTAATTGAATGAACTTGAATCCATACCTCTAGCTACTGCTACAGCTATCCAATTTTTTGAGAGAAAAATGTGAGCAATGAATCACTATTTAGTTAAGAAAATTATACTCCTACTTTGAGTTTAAGGTCATTGACCCAACAAATGAGTCAAATCTAAATATAGTCAACTAACTAATTATACATCCAACTACCCTACCTTGACACTACCTTCCTATTATGTCACCACCTGTCACAGAATGAACCTGTCACTAAATTCTACTTATTAGAGACACAATCTTAAACATAGTGTAATTTATGAAAACTATATACAAAAAAGGCGTAGTAGATTCATCAAACATCATTCCTCAAGTGAGCGAGCGGATGGAGGCCTCAGATATACTAATTGTCTTGTTCCATTTATCAAGCAGACCTGGAATTGGTACTTAGCCGTGATTGACAATAAAATAAATCTCATTCTACCAATATAATAAATAATAATTCAACTTATAATATATTTGGATTTACTCACCACGTGCTTCTACTTCAGCTCTGTATTCTAAATATTTGGCAGCTTCAAGTAACGTCTCTAAACCCATGGTTTTAATCATGAGCTGTGCTGTGCTGGAAGTGCTGTTCCAGGGCAAAAACTGTTCAAGAAGAAGCACAAATAAATAAAATATTCGATGAAGTAGAATCATAGACACATATGATTATAATTATAATACATACACATACTCCCAATCCCATTCCCAAAGAAAAACTGTCAAAATCCTTCTCTCATGCGCTTACCACGGCCCCCGTACACGTAACCCCTGACTAATGCCTCTCAAAATTTCACTTGTCAAACTATAGCTTACTACCTTCTAAACCTATCTCATCACCTTTATTTACGTTACTAGGATAACCCACAACAGTGTCTCAAAAAATTGTCTCGTGTCTCGTCTACTTACCCGGTACGAATTTTTTACAAAGTAATTCCAAACTTACAGTTGGATGTAGTAGACCTTTAATAAATTTCTTCACGGAAATATTACTCAAGCGTTATAAACAATACTTAAACTCAAAATGTTTAATTTTCAATTTTACTACTGTAATTAAATTAACAAAAAATAGGACTCAACCTCCCGGTCTTTATTTGAGGAACAAAAGAATGAACCTGACACCTCAAAGTTCAACTACACACTGATTAAAATTTCAATAATAATTTTTAATTATGAGTCCTAATTTAACGACATATTTTAACAGTCTTGGCTCACAACGTTGAAACACTTCAATTTTAATAAAATTTAAAAAAAAACTAATTCCACTCCCTTCCACTCTCAGATTTCAAAATACCGACCACTCCACACTTGAAAATTTCTTAAAATCAAACACTATAATCCTTATATTTTAACCTCTACTCTATATTTTTTTATTTTTATTTTATTTATTTTTTTTTTAATTTAAGTTAATTTTCTTAAAATATCCTTACTCAAATAGCCGGTATAGCTCTCATGTATCTTATCTAATATTTTCTTAATTTCTTTACACTAGAAAAAGACAAAAATTTAAATAATATGTTTTACATTTTACAATCAGAATCCTAACCAAATAATTTATGACCTTTTGCCTAAGAACCTAATAATTATTAAATTACTATTCCTTTCCTATTACATGCTTCACACCCAATCATTTCCATGAAAATATACTATATACCTACTCAAAGAGAAAAAATATATATACAATAAATAATTTATTGGATAATGAGAATTTGTAACGATAGTCTATAAACGATTACAGATTAATAAGTCTACCGGATCTATCAATTAGAATTACTCCATAGAATTCAAATATTCAAATCCAATTGGATTCATATAAAATCTAAATACTACTGGAGTCTGACTAGCTGAGTTTGAAATATTGAATTTTCTTAGACACACATGATTTAAAGATTAAGTATATTTTCACTAAAATAAACAATTTTTATTATAAATATGTTAATATCGAATCAAAATCAAAAAATATATCCTTCAAAAATCAATTACTCCATTTTTTTTTTCTATTTTTGTTATCAAAAAATGTATAAGTCTGAAATTATCTTGATGTTTTTTTTTTAAATTTAGCACTCCTAGGCAATTAGTGCTGTTCTAAATAATGTATATTTTCAACTCTGCAGAGAAGTTGAAAATAAGTGGGCAACACTGTTAAAGTTCAAATTATTTAAAAAAGTTAAATCATTAATTTATTGAAATTTAGTAATCGGCTTTTACACTCTGGCTATCAAGAAACTAAATTTACCAAGTCCGAGCGGAGCGCGGTGAAGCCGGAATGGAGATGGGAGATAAAATTTATAGTAAAATTAAAAAAAAATTGTTTTTCTCTTACATCAAAAAATAAATATACATATATATATATATCACCCATAAATTTCAAAAAATTTAAAAAATTTGAGTTGACCAGCAACAATGGAATTCAAATTCATAATCTACGCTAAAATTTCCATTGATTGATATATCATTTATTTTAATTCCTGAGGCGGTTATTATTCAAATGTTATAAAAATTTGTATTTTTGAATTTTACTTTTTTAGAAAATGACTAATTTTATCCAAAAAAAAAAATTAATAAAAAATTAAAATTATTGAAATTTTGTAAATTTATTCTTACCGAATAATGGAGATGAAAAAAAAGTGCCGACTGTTAATTGAATTCATTTGTGGTGACGGATGATGCAATATTATTAAATTAATTAAAGTTCTAAAGTAATCATTCAGTAGTGGATATTCTTAAGGTAAGTCCTCAAATAAGAAATATTAAATAAATTTACTCTCTTTTCTCTTTCTTATGGTCTATTAGCTTATTGAACATCTTATAATTTTATATACAGACGAAGTTTCCGACGGATCTACTTTTCTATACCCCAGGAGGGACAAAAGTGTATCGAACTACGCACACAAAAGGTTAGATACCCCGCTGCTGCTGGAAGATATCAGAGACAATGGAGATACCGCCGTCGTCGTTCTCCTCCTTACCTCGCATTATTTGGGCGAAGACCCGGCTTTCCCTCTTAACACGAGGGTGTCCTGGTCAGAAAGACTCCACGGATATCCGAAAGTACCCCTTTCACTCCAAACAAAGGAGAAGGGAGGTGGAAGTGAGCCTTGGAGACAAGAATCGAGCCCTTCAGACTCAAAAAAAAAAAAAAAAAATCTAACCGACTACATTAAGAACATCCCTTTCCCTTCGAATTCCATCTTTTATCCCACTTTTAGTTTCGCGTGTTCCTGATTACAAACAAAGGAGCGAGCATGTGCTCCTCTTCTATCCAGTCAGCATGGAGCAGCTTAACCATCCCCAACTCATAACACCCCAATAGTAGCCAAGGAATTTTAGGTTGCTAAGGGCTCATCCTTCCAGTTTACTTTCAAGACCAGATGATGTCCAGTCAAATCTCAACTCTCA
Source organism: Holacanthella duospinosa (assembly GCA_002738285.1). Classification (NCBI taxonomy): domain Eukaryota; kingdom Metazoa; phylum Arthropoda; class Collembola; order Poduromorpha; family Neanuridae; genus Holacanthella; species Holacanthella duospinosa. The sequence continues at coordinate 1,526,585 of NIPM01000006.1, read as the reverse complement.
AGGACAACCTAACCTTGAAGAGGAGAGTGAACTTATGAATATAATAGTCTTAAACTAATATGCGATACTTGACCTATACACCAATTTTTACATCGCAATTTCCCAACCATCTTTTCTGATCATATTTTAAATAATTTTCATTAACCCTTACAGATTTATTGAAAACGTTTAGAATTTATTCGATCAGATTAGACAGTACAATCTAACTATTGTTATCATTAGTCATGACTGAATCTGCTTCGTACCAAATGAACCAAGTTAAGTTGAATTGTTAGTACACCACAACAGTTCAACTTAAAGTCAAGGTCTTTATAACGCCGAAGTGAATGATTGCTTACTTACTTACATATATTCTAATCAAGAGTATATTGAAAAGTCACCAATCAATCATAAAAATGTATCATACGCTGTCTCAGCGAAACTATTTTTGGAAATTCAAAATGATTTTCTTGTAATGTCTTATATACATAGAAATTGAGAACCAAGGCGCCACTAACAATCTAGTCAATTCGTGTTTTTTTCTCTTCTTCTCTAATACCTCTTCTAATTGTTATTCTCACAATGTGAATCAGTGTAAGAGAAACTAAACTCCAATGTCCAATACCGGAAAGTACTAAAATGGATACAAAATTTTTACCGATATAATATTTTGACATTGTAATGTCGACCGACATAGAAACATATAGGAAGTAGGAGAAACGATTAGAATGTCTAGGTCCTCTAAAAAAAAATCAATTCGGTAAAATCGAAGACAAAAGACAATGACAGTTAAGCATTTAGCAACTAAATACCCACCCCTCAAACCACATAGACCTTCTAAAAGTTAACATAAAATTAATGCTTAATTACTTATGTACTAGGGGAATCTTTGTGGAAGCACATGGGGACAGGATGCTTGTTTTCCTCCAATCAATCCCATGCTCCAAGACGACGTGTCAGTTCAACCACACCACAGTGAGTCATTGTACGACCTTGTTTATTAAATTAGATTATCTAAGCACGTAGAAGAGTCTTCAATCGATTTCCATCTCAACTAAATTATCATCAGCGCTTTTAGTTTTAAAAAAAGGTTAGAAAGTTCACTGAATATGAGACAGTATTTTATTTTTTTTATAAATTACAAACAAGAAGAAGTTAGTAATTTGACCGAGGATGGATATTCACCGGTAATTTATCTCAAATAACTTTGATTATGGTTAATTTTAATTATTAGAAACCAGAGAAGAAGTTAGGAAATATTTAGCGTTGCATTTTTTAATGGTTGTTACACAGCAAAGCAAAGCAAATGAATATTAAAAAAAAAAAAAAATATTAATTGTGATTGAGTTGTTTGTGACCAACGCTACATAAAGAATCCTTTCCCTCTGTCTGTATTGCCATTTCCTAATGTAAAACATATTGCCAACTCAACATTGGCCACGTGTACGAATGGCGTTGTAAGTAATTTCGCAAGCACCTTAGAAACAACAATATGACATTTCTCTTAACTTTTATGGATCTCTTGACACCAAGAAGAAACGGACACGTCAAGAAACCACCACCAGACTGACAGTGGTTGACCATGTCTCTCTCTCTCTCTCTCTCTCTAAATTACCAAATCAGAAAGCAAGTTTATGAAATTAGAATTAAAGTTTTTGGAAGCGCAAATTATTATTAAAGATAATGCGCATCATTGGAAAGGAACAAAAGTAGTGGGATGGGATCGAGGAGTGAAAAGAGTACCAATCATCATCATTTCAATTCAATGTCACTTGATCTTACAATCAATCGGTACTTTCTTGAAGGAAAATAAAATTTTTTTTAATTTTGACACTTTTTTTTTTGTTTAGCCAAGTCCTTGCTGACTCTGTTTAAAACATTTTGTTAGTTTAGTTTTTATTATAAAGTTTAGAATAAACTATAAATTCGAAATTGGAAAGGACATAAAAATTATAATCATAATAAACAGCATAATCAAGTCCGAAAATAAAGTATAATTTGAATGGTTCTTCTTTATGGCCATATAATGATGACTCAATTCAATTTAGCCCAACTCGAGCGTGTTGCAGACAACCTTTGAACTTCTATCTACATGGTCAAACATGTTCGTCAACACTTTTAGAAATAAGATAGCTTTAGAATAGACAAAATGATATTTATTACGTCGAATTAAATATACTGACGCACCAATTTTTTAGACTCGTTGGTTAGTAACAGGATAGGAGAAGATAAGAACTTGCCAAAAAAAATCAAAACAAAAACTTTGCAAAAATGCTGATTAGCGTACTTTTGAACCACATGCTTTCAAATTGAAGAGAGAGTCTAAACGTAATCATTCAATTAAATTCAAATAAAGTAAATAATTACATCAATAATTTCAAAACTCTTCGAAAGATAAAGCTCATGGAAATGATAAATTCTATTTTTGCAATATAATTGAATTTTTAACAAAAGAATGACTCATCTGATTCAAGGGAAAAACAAAATCAAAATGTGTATTTCTGGTATCATTCGGGAGTGACATGGTGAGTGATGGTCATAAGAACTACTGACCATTGACCATTCTCAATACGTCCCTCATTTACGTTAGCTAGTTTGTTTTTAAAATGCTCAAAAAATATTCAAACCTGACAATTATTTTTAGCAATAATAACAGAAATCCCGTTTTTAGGGTACAGATTTTTAGATTCGATTTTAATAAATATCAAGTCGAATTGCAAATTGTGTTGGTTGGAATTTTCTTTAAAAAAAAATAAATAAATAAATAAAATAACTATTTTCATGATTTCAAGATAATTTTTTGACTTCGGCTACACTATTGCTTACTTCTTTTATATAACTTGAGCTTTGTCATCTGCTTGACCTGTACTAACGACCTGCAGACACAGAAAAATTCAAAACTTTAGAAGTGGCTACGTGAAATGAATTCAGATAACTTTTAGCTTTTACTCAAAACCAAGGAGGAAAAAAATCTTCCGTCGCGTCGCTACGAATTACGCTTTTCAATGATTTTCTCAGATTTTTAGTTGTATGGAAATTTTTAATTAAAAAGTCTCAATTTCGGTCAAACCAGTCATTTGAGGTCATTTAATGATTACAAATCAAAAGAAATTTGGATGTGAGTCACAACCGTACGAATTATAACATAGTACACTCGTGTTTTCAAAATTGAAATTAAATTTTTTTATTATGCTGAATACTGCTGAGGAAATTGAGCGACATCAAAGGCCTTTTAATTTTGGCATCATGAAAATTTAAAAAAAAAAAAATAATCAAAATATGTCAGCCATTTAGATNTTAAAAAAAAAAAAAAAATCAAAATATGTCAGCCATTTAGATTCGAATAAAATTTATTTATTCGAATTTGATTGGGTAAAGGATATGAATTTTGAAATTTTCTTGACACATTGTTGATTAAAAGCTCCGGTTGTAGACTTTGTATACAAATGTTAATAAATAGATGCTGATTTTATTTAAATCTTGACAATTTTCTCAAATATTAATGCTTTAAGCTTCATATAGTATTGGCGTTTATTAGTCTAATTTCAATTAGTTCAATAGGCACAGAAGCATTTAACTAAAAGAAGTTGACTTTAGGATGGGAACTTTGCGTCTATTTGGTAAATTGATAATTAGTTAAAAATTAAAATAAAATGAAAATAATATTAGAATTTCTAATTTAGAAATTCTTTCCTAAAAGAAAAAATTTAACAATATTTTGGAATTTAACAATTTCGTTTAGCGGTAGAAGAGTCACCTAGCGGAAAGAAAAGTTATAGCCTGTGATAGAATTTCACTTGAAGCCGTGGGAGAATATGAAACCATGGAAAAATGCTTGTTTTCGTGTCTCCGCGCTTTTTAATTTCGTTTTTCATCGATACCAATGCTCGGCGTTTTCGGCTCGCACCTTTCAGTTTAGGTTCGGGCTCCCAAGTACTTTTTGCGCTATAGTTTAGTAACGAGTGAATTAATCGAGAATTTCTTTTGTGAACCTGCTTAGGGTGATAACGTCATTTTTACAAAAGAGCAAGAGCTCAAGCGGAGCCAATGGGAAATGTCTTGTGAGATCGAGTGGGAGCGGAACTCGACTAAAGATATTTTTGGTTACCCGAATGGGAGTGGAGTCCCGAACACACGCTACCAGCCCCAATTCCCAATTGAGCAGGCAATTTTGTTTGGAAGCGATAGTGAAAGTAAGTACTGCAGTAGAAGCTTCTAATGATATCTTGAACTTTCAGTAGGGTCAAAAATTTAATTATTAGTGATGAATTCGGATATTAAATTCGTAATGGGTGTCAAATGATATCAGAAATTCTTGAAAACATGTTAGTTTAGAAAATATCATAATCCGCGTATTACACGGATTACTGGTAAGAAGTTAAACACTCGACCAAACTGAATAAGGAAGATTACCAACGGTTGTCAAATGACAACAGAAATATTTTTAAATGTGTGAAAATTAAGTCAGGTATTACAAGGATTCCAATTAAGAAGTAAAACTTAACCAATCCAAATTGGAAAAATTGCCAATGGGTGTCAAATGGCCTTAGAAAGTCTTGTAAGTATTTTAAGAATTTCTGATATCATTGGACACCCGTTGGTAATTATTCCCATTAGGATTGAGTTTAACTTCTTACTCATAATCTGTGTAATTCCTGGATTCGGTCAGTTTCAAAATTCACATATTTTCAAGAATACCTAATTTTATTTGACACTCAGTGCGAGTTTACTTCATTCGAATTCATCAATAATAATTAAAAATTTTATGCTGTTCAAGGTTAAAGATATTATGTGAATATGAATGAATGGGATGTAACACTTGGATGTACCAATGGGATATACCAAATTAATTCAGTTTTTTTAAACAATAATTCGATCGTGAGAAAAAAAAATCTTTAAGAGTGGGAGCCTAAATACCAAGCGGAGCATAAAAAGAGAAAACATTGGAAGCGGAGCCCGAGTTACAATCCGACCTATGACTTCCCGTATTACTTTATTGATGTGACTGTGTTGTCCTTTCAGTGTCAATTTCAATTTGTTTTTCAATTAATCCGTCTAAGTTAGAATAAATAAGGGAAACATGATGGTCAGAGTGGGATTGGAGTAATTTAGTAGGTAAATCAATCATTTGAATTCATTGGGTTGGGACGAAAGGAAAAAGTGTTCTTGTATACCGATACCGCAGCAGTGAATGCAGTTATTATTCACTTGTACTACTCCGTTTGTAATAAACAGGACTGAAGCATTGATTGACTGCCCATTAGTAATCAACAGAAGTGAAAAATGGAATTACCACCACCAGGTTCGGGTGGCGGATTCGGTATGCCGCCTGGTCCAATGCCGCCACAACAATGGATGCTAAATCAACAACATCAACTCTTCTCATCACAAGTAAGTAACTATGGTTAAATTATCCCTTCAAATTTTTTACATGGAGAAACGAGTAGTGAAATACATTGGGATTTAGAGACAGTTTACAATTACCCTATTCCCTCGCTGAATGTCCGTCCTCGGCGGCCTGCTTACCTGCCAACGCCTGTAACCCTAAGATTTGGACAAGTGTAGAAGTCAGTCCCGTAACCCTCACTTCACAGATAACTCGTAACTTTTATATACGCAAACAATTCAAATTCAAGGAATTCATATCGATTGAGCTATGTCAAATTGGCTTTTTTTTTTTTTTTTACAAATCCTATAAACTATGAAAGTGAATTCTGTAAGAGTTAAATTAACTTCTTTGTATTATGCAGGGATTCGGAACACAGTACCAGAGTTTTGATCAGGCACCATTACAAGCTCCTGGAACCAATGAAGAAGAAGTTGGTCTCACGGAAGATGAGAAGAATGACAAAGGTCAGATAATTGACCAAAGTTAGAATCATTCACCCAGGTTTGATCAATTTGCTTAGTTGAATTATACTTTTGCAGCACTTAAATGGCATCAACTTCAAACTAAGCGATATTCTGAAAAACGTAAGTTTGGATTCGTGGATCCACAGAAGGAAGATATGCCACCGGAACACGTTCGAAAAATTATTCGAGATCATGGAGATATGAGTTCACGGAAGTACAGACATGACAAGCGAGTATATCTGGGTGCTTTGAAGTATATGCCACATGCAGTTCTAAAACTCTTGGAGAACATGCCGATGCCGTGGGAGCAAATAAGAGATTGCAAAGTCTTGTATCACATTACAGGAGCTATTACCTTTGTGAATGAGATTCCATGGGTTGTGGAACCGATTTATGTAGCACAGTGGGGGTAAGACTTGCCATCGTCAATATACATAACTTACTTCTGTTGTATCAGGGATGTTTTGATTTCTGTTACAGAACAATGTGGATCATGATGCGTCGAGAAAAAAGAGATCGTCGGCATTTCAAACGAATGCGATTTCCTCCTTTCGATGATGAAGAACCACCTTTAGACTATGCTGACAACATTTTGGATGTGGAGCCATTGGAGGCCATTCAAATCGACCTGGATGGAGACGAAGATAGATACGTTGCAAACTGGTTCTACGATCACAATCCGTTGAGTGACACGAAAAGTGTCAACGGACCCTCTTACAAAACATGGCAATTAGAGCTGCCGCAGATGGCTACACTTTATCGTCTTGCAAATCAGCTTTTGACTGATCTTGTCGATGATAACTATTTTTATCTTTTTGATCTCAAATCGTTCTTCACAGCCAAAGCTTTGAATATGGCAATACCTGGTGGCCCGAAGTTTGAACCACTCATCAAAGAACATAGTCAAATGTAAGCAGAAACACATTTCTGCTCATTCCTTCCATTATAATTTGTAATATCATTGTTTTCTGTAGGGATGAAGATTGGAATGAATTCAATGACATCAACAAGATCATTATTCGTCAACCTATTAGGACGGAATATCGAATTGCTTTTCCATTTCTTTACAACAATATGCCAAACTACGTTCATCTCTCATGGTATTTTAAAATTCTAATTTTGTTTTACTCGAATTTGTTTCGTGTTCAGTTTTCTGCCCACTGTAAAGTCAATCAGTGGGTTGACTATACGCACGTATATTAATTTACCATTTACTATACATTCCTCATTCCCTCTTGCATCCTTCGGTCCTAAAGTATCCTTCTCCTAAAATTCGGTGTGTACAAAAATTAGAGAGAAAGTAATCTCTCGTTATTGCTGATCATACCATACAGTACTTCTTTTTAATGTAAGTAATTTTGCTGACTCAATTTTATGTTCAGTGTTTTTATTACCCAAGGTATCATACACCAAATGTGGTTTTTATTAAAACCGAAGACCCGGACCTTCCTGCATTCTACTTTGATCCTTTGATTAATCCTATTTCTCATCGTCATCAACTCAAGGTAAAGTTCCAATTAATCCAGTTTATTTTAATAACTAATTTGAGGTATCCAATTGTTATACGGTGTTGTTTTTAGGTCATGGTGGATGAATTTGACGATAATGACGAATTTGAATTACCTTACGTTGAGCCAATCTTAAGTTCAACTCCGCTCTATACAGACAATACGGCGAATGGGATAGCCCTTCTCTGGGCTCCGCGACCTTACAACATGCGCTCAGGAAGGACTCGTCGTTCTCTGGATGTTCCACTTGTTAAGGCTTGGTACAAGGTAATTTAGCCATACCAAAAGACGGTAAATTTCTGATTTTATACTATCTTCTTAATTTTATCTCTTAGGAACATTGCCCGCCCAGTCAACCAGTCAAAGTAAGAGTTTCTTATCAGAAGCTTCTCAAATATTACGTTTTGAATGCACTGAAGCATCGACCTCCAAAGCCTCAGAAGAAAAGATATTTATTCCGTTCATTCAAAGCTACGAAATTCTTTCAATGTACAACACTCGACTGGGTAGAAGTTGGACTTCAGGTTAGATTTTTGAAAATCCAACGGAAATTTTGTCTAGATAGTCATGATTTCAATTTCCTTCTCAGGTCTGTCGCCAAGGCTATAACATGCTGAATCTGTTGATTCATCGTAAGAATTTGAATTATCTCCATCTGGACTACAATTTCAACTTGAAACCCGTGAAAACACTCACGACGAAGGAGCGAAAGAAGTCTCGATTTGGAAATGCCTTCCACTTGTGCCGAGAAGTTCTTCGACTCACTAAACTTATTGTCGATGCTCATGTTCAGTATCGTCTGAACAATGTCGATGCTTTTCAGCTGGCTGATGGGATTCAGTACATTTTCGCTCATGTCGGTCAACTCACGGGAATGTATCGGTACAAGTACAAGCTCATGAGACAAATCAGAATGTGTAAAGACCTCAAGCACATTGTTTACTACCGTTTCAATACCGTGAGTCAAGTTACTGTTTTAGTCTCTTTTAAACTAAATGATGAATGGCGCAGGGGACCTGAAATCAGCTGCTCTGTGGGCTGAGGAATCCCTATGTTAAGAACATATAGATTTCGAGAATTATGCCTCTATACTGATAAGTCCTGAAAAGCATAAGTAGAGTATTATTTACATTTTTCATTAATTAAAGTGTATTTTCTGAACCCAGGGCCCTGTGGGGAAAGGTCCTGGTTGTGGATTTTGGGCACCTGGTTGGAGAGTATGGTTGTTCTTCTTACGAGGGATTACTCCACTACTAGAGAGATGGTTGGGAAATCTCCTCTCTCGTCAATTCGAAGGGCGACATTCCAAAGGCGTTGCTAAAACTGTAACGAAGCAACGGGTGGAGTCTCACTTTGATTTGGAATTAAGAGCATCCGTCATGCATGATATTGTGGACATGATGCCGGAAGGAATCAAAGCTAACAAAGCAAAAACAATTCTGCAGGTTAGATTATTTGATTTTTGGAATTTGAGCACTCAATAACTGTAGTTTTTTCTTTTTCGTAGCATTTGTCAGAAGCTTGGAGATGCTGGAAAGCTAACATTCCATGGAAAGTACCTGGACTACCGACTCCTGTTGAAAACATGATTCTTCGTTTTGTTAAAATGAAGTCAGATTGGTGGACTAATACGGCACATTATAACCGGGAGCGAATTCGGCGAGGAGCCACAGTTGACAAGACTGTCTGCAAAAAGAACCTTGGGCGTCTTACTCGTCTCTATTTGAAGGTATGTTTTTAATTTAGAATAGTACCTCGAGTTTTAAATTAAATTAAGTATTTTCACGAAATTTTAATTTTTTTATGCTGGGTAAGAAATCAATTATGACCAACGCATGGGTACTGAAGTCAGCTATATAATGTCTAGGCATTCTTGTATTATTTTGTTAAGAATAGCAAAATTGATGAATTCACATTGATAGACTAGATTATATTCGAAGCAAGTTTAGATTGTACCACTTCTTCCAAAGCTTCTCAATCAGAACTTTAATAATTTCACAATTTTATTTTATTCAAGTCAGAGCAAGAGAGACAACACAATTACTTGAAGGACGGCCCCTATATCTCCCCGGAAGAGGCAATTGCCATATACACCACTACCGTTCATTGGCTGGAGTCACGTCGCTTCTCACCAATTCCATTCCCTCCACTCTCATACAAGCATGACACTAAACTGCTAATTCTATCTCTTGAACGACTAAAAGAAGCCTACAGGTGAGAAATTGGCTTCATTCTGATTTAAAAGTTGACTAATTTTGAATACTTATGGTTTTAGTGTAAAATCGAGACTGAACCAGAGTCAACGTGAGGAATTGGGACTTATTGAACAGGCTTACGACAATCCCCATGAAGCTCTGTCTCGGATTAAGCGCCATCTCCTTACTCAGAGAGCCTTCAAAGAAGCAGGGATTGAATTTATGGACTTGTATTCACATCTGATTCCAGTCTACGACATTGAACCTTTGGAGAAGATAACTGATGCATATTTAGACCAGTACCTCTGGTACGAGGCTGACAAACGGAGACTGTTCCCGTCTTGGGTCAAACCTGCGGATTCTGAACCACCACCACTCCTCCTCTATAAATTTTGCCAAGGAGTTAACAATCTCCAGGACATTTGGGACACGAGTGAAGGAGAATGTAATGTTCTTCTGGAGTCGGAGTTTGAGAAGATTTACGAGAAAATGGACTTGACCCTTCTCAACAGATTGCTTCGGCTTGTTGTGGATCACAACATCGCGGATTATATTACGGCGAAGAACAACGTCGTCATTAACTACAAAGACATGAATCATACGAACAGCTACGGGATCATTCGTGGACTCCAGTTCGCCTCTTTTGTTGTTCAGTACTATGGACTAGTGTTGGATTTGCTCGTGCTGGGATTGCAACGAGCAGCAGAAATGGCTGGACCTCCACCTGCACCGAGTGATTTTGCCACATTTCAAGACGTCACGAGTGAGACTGCACATCCAATTCGACTCTACACACGCTATGTTGATAAGGTCCATATTCTACTCCGGTTCAGTGCCGAAGAGGCTCGGGATTTGATACAGCGTTATCTGACAGAACATCCTGATCCAAACAATGAGAACATTGTCGGATACAACAACAAAAAATGCTGGCCAAGGGACTCGAGAATGAGACTCATGAAACATGATGTGAACTTGGGACGGGCTGTCTTTTGGGACATTAAGAATCGTCTCCCTCGTTCGGTGACCACGGTAGAATGGGACAATAGCTTCGTCAGTGTCTATTCAAAGGTAATTTAATTGTACTTTAAAGTTTAATTTTAAAGTTTAATTGTACTTTTATTCTTTTAAGTTGAAAGGAAATTTGATTGTGGATATTTTTTTACATTTTTCCAGGATAATCCCAATCTCCTTTTCAATATGTGTGGATTCGAATGTCGTGTTTTGCCGAAATGCCGCACAACTCATGACGAATTTACTCATCGCGATGGGGTTTGGAACCTTCAAAATGAAATAACAAAGGAGAGAACGGCCCAGTGCTTTCTGCGCGTGGATGACGAGTCTATGAGTCGATTTCACAATCGTGTTCGTCAGATTCTAATGGCTTCTGGATCAACCACATTTACGAAAATTGTTAACAAATGGAACACGGCTCTTATCGGCCTCATGACTTATTTCAGAGAAGCGGTCGTAAACACACAGGAGCTCTTGGATCTACTAGTCAAGTGCGAAAATAAGATTCAGACGAGAATTAAGATCGGACTTAACTCGAAGATGCCGTCAAGATTTCCACCAGTTGTATTCTACACGCCAAAGGAGTTGGGTGGTTTGGGCATGTTGTCCATGGGTCATGTCCTCATCCCACAGTCCGATCTTAGATGGAGTAAACAAACCGACGTGGGAATTACACACTTTAGATCTGGCATGAGCCACGACGAGGACCAACTTATTCCTAATTTATACAGGTAGAAGGTTCATTTTTGCTACTAATTTTGTTCTGTACCTTATACATAAATAAAACTTAATTTCATAACGCGGGTTATTGATAATGAAATTAAATTACATCACGTTTTTTTAGGTATATTCAACCCTGGGAAGCAGAATTCATTGATTCTCAGCGTGTTTGGGCGGAATATGCATTGAAGAGACAGGAGGCGAACGCTCAGAATCGACGCCTAACACTTGAAGATTTAGAAGACAGTTGGGATCGTGGGATTCCTCGAATCAACACCCTATTCCAAAAGGACAGACACACATTAGCCTACGACAAGGGCTGGAGAGTCCGAACGGAGTTTAAGCAGTACCAAGTTCTGAAGCAGAATCCTTTCTGGTGGACTCATCAACGGCACGACGGGAAACTCTGGAATCTGAACAACTACCGTACAGATATGATTCAGGCTCTAGGTGGTGTGGAAGGAATTTTGGAACACACTCTTTTCAAAGGAACATATTTCCCCACTTGGGAGGGTCTCTTTTGGGAAAAGGCTTCTGGGTTTGAAGAGTCGATGAAATATAAGAAACTCACCAACGCTCAGCGTTCCGGTTTAAATCAAATTCCCAATCGTAGGTTCACGCTCTGGTGGTCACCTACAATCAATCGAGCAAACGTTTACGTCGGTTTCCAAGTCCAGTTGGATCTTACGGGAATTTTTATGCACGGGAAAATCCCAACACTTAAAATATCCCTTATCCAAATCTTCCGTGCTCATTTATGGCAAAAGATTCATGAATCAGTGATCATGGACTTATGTCAAGTTTTTGACCAGGAGTTGGACGCATTGGAAATTGAAACAGTTCAGAAGGAAACAATACATCCGAGAAAGTCTTACAAAATGAATTCCTCTTGTGCGGATATTCTACTCTTTGCGGCTTACAAATGGAATGTATCGAGACCTTCCCTCTTGGCTGACTCGAAGGACACAATGGACAGTACAACTACTCAAAAGTATTGGCTGGATATTCAACTTCGATGGGGAGATTATGATTCCCATGATGTGGAGAGATATGCTCGAGCCAAATTTCTTGATTACACTACAGACAACATGTCCATTTACCCAAGTCCTACTGGCGTCCTTATTTCTATCGATTTGGCTTACAATCTTCACAGTGCCTATGGGAATTGGTTTCCAGGCTCGAAACCTTTAATCCAGCAAGCCATGTCCAAAATCATGAAGGCCAATCCAGCACTTTATGTCCTTCGGGAGAGAATTCGTAAGGCTCTCCAACTCTATTCCTCAGAACCCACAGAACCTTACTTGTCCTCACAGAACTATGGTGAATTATTTTCTAACCAAATCATTTGGTTTGTCGATGATACGAACGTCTACAGAGTTACGATACATAAAACTTTTGAAGGAAACTTAACGACGAAGCCCATCAACGGAGCTATTTTCATTTTTAATCCACGAACTGGACAACTTTTCCTTAAGATCATCCACACTTCCGTGTGGGCTGGGCAGAAGCGATTGGGTCAACTTGCCAAATGGAAAACTGCTGAAGAAGTAGCTGCTCTCATTAGATCCCTTCCCGTAGAAGAACAACCAAAACAAATTATCGTCACACGAAAGGGAATGTTGGATCCACTAGAAGTACACTTGTTAGACTTTCCAAATATAGTCATCAAAGGGTCTGAACTCCAGCTTCCCTTTCAAGCCTGTCTCAAAGTAGAAAAGTTTGGAGACCTTATTCTAAAAGCAACTGAGCCTCAGATGGTCCTCTTCAATCTATATGATGATTGGCTCAAGACGATTTCATCATACACAGCTTTTTCCAGACTTATTCTTATCCTAAGAGCTCTTCATGTCAACAATGAACGAACGAAAGTTATCCTGAAACCAGATAAAACTACCATTACAGAGTCTCATCATATTTGGCCTACCTTAACAGATGATGAATGGATTCGAGTTGAAGTTCAACTAAAAGATTTGATTTTGGCAGACTACGGCAAGAAGAATAATGTAAATGTGGCTTCGCTCACACAATCCGAAATCCGAGATATTCTCCTCGGAATGGAAATTTCAGCTCCTTCTCAACAGCGACAACAAATTGCAGAAATTGAGAAACAGAGCAAGGAACAATCTCAACTCACAGCTACTACAACTAGAAGTGTTAACAAACATGGTGACGAGATCATTACGAATACAACATCCAAATATGAGACACAAACTTTCTCGTCCAAGACAGAATGGAGAATACGAGCAATTTCTGCCACAAACCTCCATTTACGAACTAACCACATCTACGTCTCTTCAGATGACATTAAGGAGACTGGATTCACTTACATTCTCCCAAAAAATCTACTCCGGAAGTTTGTCACAATCTCTGACCTCAGGTAGAGTAAATTTTCAACAATGAGAGAGTAAGTGGAATAGAAGTAGAGTTTTCTGTATTTGAAAATAGGGCACAGATTGCTGGGTATATGTACGGTGTGAGTCCAGCGGATAATCCTCAAGTAAAAGAAATCCGTGTCATTGTCCTGCCACCGCAATGGGGAACACATCAGACTGTTCACTTACCTGTTATCGTCCCACAACATGAACTTCTCAAAGGTTAGAAGAAAAAAATTATTGTATTTTCAAATACAGTCCTTGTAACAATATTATGTGTCTCTCAATTCAATCCTAAGAAAATTCTTCTATTATTTTCAGAAATGGAACCTTTGGGCTGGATCCATACTCAACCAAATGAATTACCACAGTTATCACCTCAAGACATTTCAACACATGCCAAAATCATGTCAGATAATCCTGAATGGGATGGGGAAAAGACTGTTATCATCACTTGCAGTTTTACTCCTGGATCTTGTTCTCTCACTGCATACAAACTTACTCCAAGGTAATATATTTTAATAATTATTTTCTAATAATTATTTGATACTCTTTTGTTTTATAGTGGTTTTGAATGGGGTCGACAGAATACAGACAGAGGAAGCAATCCAAAAGGATATCTTCCTTCTCATTATGAAAAAGTCCAAATGCTCCTTAGTGATCGATTCTTTGGTTTCTTCATGGTACCTGACAGTGGATCATGGAATTTTAACTTTATGGGAGTAAAACACGACCCAGCTAGAAAGTATGACCTCACTCTTGCAAATCCAAAAGAATTTTATCATGAAGTTCATCGCTCCTCTCATTTCATGAACTTCTCGAGTATTGAGCACGCAGAACATTATATTGCTGATCGTGAAGACGTATTGGCATAAAATTCATTTCCAATTATCTACTCTTTCTGAATTCTGATTCTGAAGATGAGGTTAGAAGTTTCTTTATACAATTTTCTTTCCTAAGGATACAATTACTTCAAGTTACAGAATTTTTTAGAACATTCTTTACTCTAATAACAAGGGAATTCTGTTTGGTTGTTTTAGAATAAAATACATTTCCTTGAATTTAAATTCTCTAAAATGTTTCTTATTACTTTGAATGTTGATCATATGAAAGATGAAACGAGTTGGAAGAGATTTGTTTTAATTTACAAAAAATTCAAGTCAAGTATGCTATCTTAAGTATTACAGGTATCCATCCGGAGTAAGAAGTCGTACAATCCAATCAGCAAATCGACCCACACGTGTAAATAAAGAATATTGATGTGAGTTACATCTGTTAGGATTATCTGGATCTGGAACACCCACGCTGTCACCAAAATCACAAGAAAAAAAAAATTTTTTTATACTTCCAGGAGTAGGTAAGAATTAAAATGAGTTTGAAATTTTTTTAAACCTGACTATTCCTTGGAGATACCAGCGAAGGTCGGATCCTTGACCACTTGGGAAAACCATACCTCCACCTAAATTAATAATTTCAATTTCCTTACTTTTTCTACTGAAAAATAAGCATCTCCGTATCATTTTGTTCCAGCAGTAGCAGTAATAAAATATCTTATATAATTAATTTAGAATTTTAATAATCACCATACCTGAATCACCATTGCAGACCTTAAAGTTCAAAAAATTTAANAGCAGTAGCAGTAATAAAATATCTTCTATAATTAATTTAGAATTTTAATAATCACCATACCTGAATCACCATTGCAGACCTTAAAGTTCAAAAAATTTAACCAATCAAATCAATAATGAATTTATTAGTAAGAACCTTAGAATTAGTTTAATATTTTCACTCACTCCTGTTCCGTTTCTATATCCAGCACTGAAAATTATTTAGAAAAAAAAAATTATAATTATTAATTATTACTTTTTAATTATTAATTATTGTAATTTTCAACACCTAATTGTTAATTGGTTCTCACCAAAAATTTGTATATCTCCTATTTTCCTGAAAGAAAGACTGGAAAGAGTCAATACAAGTTTTGGATGAGACCACCGGAAGTTGAGCCATTCTCAATGAATTACTCAAACTTCCATTTTCAGTCAGTCCATATCCAACAACCTTAAAAATTGTAAGCCAATCAAATTAAAAAAAAAAAAATTTTTTTTCTACGTCTACGTTTTTAGTTAAAATGAGGACTTACGGTACCAAGATTCCCTTCTTGGATCTGATACTCTTCTATAAGTGAATTGTAGTTCTCTGGTATACATGCTGGTCGAATGTAAAAATCAAATTGAACTGGTGACGAGAGGAGAATGATTGCAAGGTCTGCATCAAAACTAAGTGGACTGTAACCATCTGGTATGTATATTTTTAATGGTGTTCGTATCTGAATTGGATTGGATTCCAGACTATTGAATTCCCTCAAGTGTTTTCCGAATCCAATTGTAATTTGGGAAGTAGGTCTTAGTTCAGATGTCCCAGGGATAGTCACGCAATGTGCGGCTATCCAAATAATAACAATTTAGAATTCTTATAACTAACCTTATATGTCAATTCCAAACAAATGACATAACTCCCCTATTCTTCCTTACCTGTCAAAAGTGCGTACTGAGAAATTAGAGTTCCACCACAGATATATTCTTTTTCTGCTTTTGAATTAGTTGTATAAATGGTTGAATGCCTGGAAGGAAGTAATTAATCCATTCTATATGTACATAATATATATATATATATAATTACTATTTTTTTTTGTTGACAAGGTTACCTAAAGGTAAAGGTAAAAAGTTAACATACCAAGGCCACTGCCCACGGTCTGAAGTTTGACCACTAGTAATAAGAGGTTTCTTTGGAACATCAGATCTTCCACAATCTGAAAAAATATAATAAAATTTATGAACAATTTATGAAATGATTTAGACATTATATTATCATATATATTATTTATTATCATTATACAAATTATAATAATATAATAATCTTACCATGGACACATGTAATAGAACCTTCAGTACTCCAAGTCCCATCTGGCTTACACTTTCTATATCGATATGCCAAATCAGTTGTGGATTTGAAGTATCTGGAAAAAAAGATTAAAATTAAATTAAATTAACTATGAATTATATATACTTCTCATGATTTCTGGAAGTAATCATCAGAATACATTTTTAAGCTTTAAGCTTTAAGTTTCAGGATCGTTTAACTTTACTTTGCACATTTGAGATGAGCCACGGTGTATGGTGGGAGCGGTGGTGAACCACAATTATTGACTTCTCCAGTCGGTATACGACATTCAAATTCCACACTTTTCGTTCTTTCCAATGGTAAACAAGAAATTCTGTCTTCATTATCTAAATCTTCGGTTATTTGGAATCTTTTTTCAGAAGCAGGTTCAAATACATCGAGTGTTGAGCCTTCAATTCCTTTTTCATTATTCCAAATTGTACCATTTCCTACTCTTCGTTTTCTACAACATTTAGGAAATGGTCCACTCCATTTACCTGAAGAAAGACAAATGATTTTTGTCTCACCGCGTAAATTGTAACCCGAGTGACAAAAGTAATTCACACTCTAAAAATAATAATATAAAAAAAAAAAAAAAAAGTCATAAATCTTACTTTAAGATGAAAATTAATCAAAATATAAAATATAATCTAAATTAAAAAATTTAAACATACTCTTCCAAATGGAAAGTTGCGATTGGTGTCTTTCCAACATGGTGGATCAAAAGGGTCAACTAGAATCCCAGAACATCCAGAAACTTCGTAGTTTCCATTATAAGGTGTTTGTGGAACAGGACAGCCGTCAGAATCTACTATGAAAATAATTATTAATTTCTTAAAATTTATTAACTAAAAATTTTAGATTGATACACACTGACCTGTTGTTGATGTACTCTTGTTCCTCTGGATGAACGCAGATAGAAAAACTAATAGAATTATTTGGAGGAACTTGTCAAATCGTTTATCAAATTGAAACATTATTATTATTCCATCAGATTCTTAAATTATCCTTATGACCAACTATTAATTGACGGAGAAAAGACTCTTAAATAAACTCCTTTCAAAATCAAAATCAAAATCAAAATTTAAATTTAATCCAATAGCTTGTTATTAAATTATGAGACTATATAGAAAATTTTTAGTTAGGAATTAGGGAAATTAATAGGTAAATGAATATATTCACTTCTTGGATTTTTTTTTTTTTTTTTTTTACAAAGATATTGGATACTTGGTTGTTAATTTACCAGTTTGTAAAAGTACAGGGTAGGAGTATTAGGAATAGGAATAAGAATAGGATTGGATTGGATTTTTGATAGTTAAGGTTAAATGATTTACCTTTTTTTTTTAAAGAAATTTTTCTTATAAGAAAGTAATTAAAGTTAATTAGGTTTACCTCTAAAATTACTACTTATAAGATAGAACTGTAAATTTTTAAAGTTCATTGACATAGGGTGAAATTTATTTCATATAAAATGTAAACCTTAATACTAATTACATTAGTCTAGTTGATTTTGAGCAAAGAAAGGTGAAAAAATGTATTTATATTAATTCACAGATTAATTATTCTTATTGAAGACAGGTAAATTTTTTTTTTTTTTTTTTTTGCTAGATTTAATTGTTAATTAGTAATTAGATATTGTTTTCCTGACATATTCGTTCCTTACCTGACTCCAAGGTCAGTTAATGCTATTCCTAAACCTCTCAAAAGTGTTTTAGTTGACTTGTTTTATAAACCATGTGGATACACTCCGGAGCCAAATTTTTTACAAATTCATATAAATAGTAAAGTAAAATTATATTAAAAAAAAAAAAAAAAATTTAGTGTCATTTAGATCTAAATTCCTGTTATTGGATTCTAATATTTTTTTTTGCAGAAATAAAAAGTTTGTGTAGTATTATTAACTATTATTAGTTTAAGTTTGATTATGAACAAGTTAACAATTTATTTGTTTCTGGTAATAACTGTTAAAATTGAAATTGTTATTTCTTACGTTAATTTAATTTAATTTCATTTAATTTGAAGGGAATTGTAGGTCCGAGTATTGGTGGAGTTATAAAAATTATAGAAAATTATTCAAAATTTGAAGATTCTCTTTCTATACCTAAAATCATGAAGGCTAAGGTAAAAATGAATAAGTTTATTTTCGTTTTCATTCTTCATTGTTTTGTTTTTTTAAGTATTTAGTTAAAATTTTTTAGAAACCAGATGTAGTGACTGCACCATTGGATTTAAATGATAATGTTGGACATGCTTTGGAACTTGTTACTAACCTTGTCGGAATAATTGGAAACTCTGCTGGAGGATTATTATTTGAGCTAACTGGCATTTCAATTCACGACTGCTCACAATACTTCAAAGTATGTATTTCAATCATTCATATTGGGAGCAAGGAGTAAAATTTTAAGATTTTTCAAAAAAAAAAAAATAAATAATAATAAATTTTTTTTTTGTTTTTTTTTTTTTTTTTTTTTTTT
>NIPM01000006.1:1426455-1507489 GCA_002738285.1 Holacanthella duospinosa | reverse complement strand
TTTTTTTTTTTTTTTTTTTTTTTTTTTTTTTTGCTGCTTTGAAATTCTGGACTTTTTGAAGCGATTTCGATTTTTTTTTTTTTTTGTTCCAAATATTTCAGTTCAAAATTTTAATTTTAGGTTCCATTATAACCGAAAAAATTCCTTCTATAAAAAATTGTTCAGAATGAAAATCTGACCAAGTTTTCTCTCTGGTAGTTAAGGTCAAGGTCAAAAGTTGGGTCAACTTGGAATGTTAGGGATTTGAGTAAAAAATTTTTTTTTGAAATTTTTTTTTGCATAAGGCCTTCTCAAGCGATTCTAAAAAATTTTTTTTCTTTTTGGAAAAAAAAAGAAAAAAAAAAAAAAAATTTTTTTTTTCAAAGTCTTTTGAAGTCAAAACTTTCCAAAATATTGAAGAAAAAAAAAAAATTTTTTTTTTCTTTCAATATAAATAATATAAAATTATAAAAGTGGCTGTTCTTGCCTCGCGTTACTCTAACTTTCAATCGCCAATTAATTACTTTATTGTCTTGAATATAATTCATTTTTTGAGAATTTAAAAAAATTCTAGGACAAAGATGTTTCCCAAATTAGCTGTGATGAATTTTTAGATGATCTCAGCAATTGTGAATCACTAGGACACATCAAACCATTACTTAAATCCACTAAAAAGAGGTAAAATAATTTAAATTATCAAAAAAATTAAATGAGAAGGAAAAAATTAAAAAAAAAAAAAAAAAAAATTAAATTTAAATGTATTCTACCAGATATCAGAGAATCAAAGGAAGGTCATCAGCCGCTTCACTTCCTTGTTCAAAAAGTTAAACAATTCATTTTAAAATCTACAGTCAAGGTCAGAATTTACTTTCATGTCTACTAAATTATGAGCTTGAGTGTATAAAAATATTAGTATCAAAAAGTGTAGATTATTTACTTAAATAAAGGAATTAATACTTGATTATGAATCAACTAAGCTTGATATTAAGAATTTAAAATATTATTATAATACCTTACTACTGGTGCTTCGTATCAAACTAACTTCCCTGTATCCGCTCATCCATAGTTAAGCTGAACTAAATACAAGAAAAAATTTTGAAAAAAAAAAATTCAATTTTTTTTAATTCTAACTGGCTTGACCTCCTTAATAATTTAGACAAAACAGTCTTACTCATCCGAAGTAGAAAAAATTTTGAATAGCACACTAATGGATTTTCGTGGCGAGCTATTTTCCGAGTTACAATAAACCTCGATTAACACGAACCAAGTGGTCCGCTCCTGAGANACCTCGATTAACACGAACCAAGTGGTCCGCTCCTGAGATAGAAAATTTGTTATATAAATGGAACGTCTAAGCCGAACCCTTGGCTACCATAAACGGTTTTTCGTGGCTAAATTTCATAAGGTACATGAGTTTTTACCTCCGTTAACACGAACACCAATTTAATTGATCAATTTTTAAAGAAATNATCCGAAGTAGAAAAAATTTTGAATAGCACACTAATGGATTTTCGTGGCGAGCTATTTTCCGAGTTACAATAAATCTCGATTAACACGAACCAAGTGGTCCGCTCCTGAGATAACCCTTGGCTACCATAAACGGTTTTTCGTGGCTACATTTCATAAGGTACATGAGTTTTTACCTCCGTTAACACGAACACCAATTTAATTGATCAATTTTTAAAGAAATTTCAACTTTTTTCTTACAAAATTTAATGAATAACTTCTTTTGAATAACTGTTCAAACGTTCCTCGGCTTAGACGAAGGAATTATTCCCCAAGTTGTGTGTTCGGCTTACACTTAAGCCGAACCTCGGCTACCACGAACCAAATATTTTGGTCACTTGACAATCTTCTTATCTGTGAGGTTTACAGTATACGTTAGAAAGCTAAGTTACGTGAGGATTAAGGAAATTGTGTAAAATGGTAATAATTTGTTGTGATTCCTACCTCTTGACCTGACATTTAGACTAAAGAGAGTTTATGATGGAAATTAAAAATATATTTGAATAGATGAGTGGTAGGGCTTCGTGGCTAACAATTATTATTGTCTGGGCTCTGCTAGCCATCATGATAAACTTAAAGTGAGATAAAAAGCATAAGGTAATAAAAAATATAAAAAATCTACATAAAACCAGTGGATAGTGGAGTCGGAGTGAATAGTTGGTGCCCATCTCTAAATCCGTTCGTTTCTCACCGTAGTAGTAACCGTAAGATCAACAAATAAATCAATGGGTCATTCTGTGTTTATTTACAAAAAAGTTTTTTAAATACAAATGGTAAGTTACATAATTTAATTGGGATGAAATTAGAAAAGTAATGAATAACACTGTTATATTATTGCAGGTTTTGTTGTAAAATTAAGGAAACGAGGTATTAATCATTGGTAACATTACAGCAACATGGTTGGAGGTAAGTAAGAAAAATCGTAATGTGGCTAGGAGTTAGGCTATGGCTGCGGAAGAAATAANTTGGAGGTAAGTAAGAAAAATCGTAATGTGGCTAGGAGTTAGGCTATGGCTGCGGAAGAAATAAAGCACCGTCCGGTGATTGTATCAGGCCGGTGATACAAACGGTGCTTTATTTCGAACATGGCTGCTAATGTGCTTTGTTATTTCGATATGAGGTTAGGNAAAGCACCGTCCGGTGATTGTATCAGGCCGGTGATACAAACGGTGCTTTATTTCGAACATGGCTGCTAATGTGCTCTGTTATTTCGATATGAGGTTAGGACAGGAGTAAAGCACGGTTTGCTCATTCTGAATTTTATGTATCAGCTCATTGCACTAGTGTTAAGATTTTTTTGTTAAGCCGATACTGCTTTACTTCATAGGTTGTTACTTTGTTCCTGCATCAAGAAATAGGGTTAGGTTTTCTTGAGTTCAAAATGAGCAAAACATCCCTTCATAGTTTGGCTTGAAAAGCACACCATTGCATTCCCACTAGCTGCCTTCTTTTAGCTCCGTTATTTCTAAATGAAAAAATACGGTTGGATCTTGACAGTGGGTGGTGATGCTGACTGCTTCCTCCCACTACACTTTTAGGTTTTCCAGCCTTTACTGTATATTTTCAAGAAAAATCTAAGTGAATAAGTAAACGTCAATCATAGAACAAAGTTTGAAGTATAAATCTAACAGTGGGAGGAAGCGGTCAACAACTGTTTACTATATCCATCCAGAGATACTTATGTTTTTATCTCCCATTGAACTTTTAGCCAAATAATTTCACTCTCCTAATTCTTTTATTTCTCTCTAGCGATGTTGAATAAAATGTTACTTTGGAGTGCGAGGAGTCATCGCATCGCAGCTGGAGTTACAACAATCTCGACGCTTCCTGTACCAACAGCTTCATTGCATACGTCTGAGTTAAGAAGGGGATACAAATACGTAAATAATGAGGAATTGAGTATGAAATGGAAGGATATTGAAGACCGGGCAGTGTCTACGATGTTTTGGACTGAACTTTTTCGAGGTGAGGATCCGGTGATTGGTGTTGGTGAGGATTCACCAACACCAAAATGACTTATTATGATGAGACCAATTTACTAATAACAAAAAACGTTACATTACTCCTCAATTAAAATATCGTTTGTATGGCTCCGACGAAGAATAAGTCACTTAAATATTGAATTTTGTTTATATCTTGTTAACGAAAGAACCAGCATACATCTGTGGAACTTAGGATTTAGTAGAACTTTGCAAAATTCAGCGTTGAAAATAATTGAATTCTTACAAAAAAAAAGATTTATTTTGGACTTTTAGTAATACTTTCAGTTCTACAAACGAATTTTGGTGCTTTTTCCAAGTCTACTTTTTGTTTTTAAGAATAATTTACACTGTTTAAAATTTTTTTTGGGAGATCTTGATCTTATACTACATTGAATTTTGAAGTAAGGGATAATTAGCATTCACATTTTAATAGTGCTGGGGTTAATTGAACAATTTTTTTTGTGTTGGTAATTTCAATGTGAATTCTTTTCCACAGTAAAGTTGTGAATTTAAGAGTTGATAGGTAAATTACTAAAAATTTGTTCTCGCAGGTGCTGGAGTGACTCTAGGTCATTTATTCAAAGAACCTGCTACTATCAACTATCCCTTTGAAAAAGGTCCGCTCAGTCCACGGTTTAGAGGAGAACACGCTCTAAGGAGGTATCCGTCAGGAGAAGAGAGATGTATCGCATGTAAATTATGTGAAGCAATATGTCCTGCCCAGGTCAGTCGAAATTAATCCATAGAAAAGGAAGTGAATTGTTGAAAAAAAAAACTTATTTTGATCATGCAGGCTATAACAATCGAAGCAGAAGAAAGATCCGATGGTAGTAGACGAACGACGAGATATGACATCGACATGACAAAGTGCATTTACTGTGGATTTTGTCAAGAAGCTTGCCCCGTGGATGCTATTGTTGAGGTAAAATATCCAAACTTAGAAATTGTATAATTCTTCATTCTCCAATTCTTTCTCAGGGCCCAAACTTTGAGTTCTCAACAGAAACTCATGAGGAACTTTTATATAACAAGGAGAAATTACTAAATAATGGCGACAAATGGGAACCTGAGATAGCAGCAAATATTGAAGCTGACCATCTCTATCGATAGGAGAGTTTTGATTTAATTTCGTTTTGGAAGTAATTCCTTACGAAATGAGATTGTAACATTCGATAGGATATTAAGGCTTAGATAGTCGGATTCAATTCATTCAAACGTAGTCAAAGAATGTAATGTAAGAATGGTTCATTTGAAGTAATTTATCGCAGTAAGAGCCTCAATAAGCCAAAGACCTGGCAAACCCAACTTTAGATTAGAATTTTAAATAAAATAAAAGAAACCCTCTGCTGTGAAGTTTAACGGTGTTTATTTTGTTTTGCTAAAAGCTTTCTGCGTAATGCCTTTTCATTTGCTCTGAAAAAAAGTTTAAGGACTTACTGAGGGTTTCCATATAATAATAAGGTATTGTACACGCGCAACGAAATATACCCGGTCATAGCTCCAATATTACAACGAGATCATTACCTTTGTATATTTTAAAGATAATATTGAACACAGTGCTTCCGAGGGAATGAAGTTACCGCTTTTCTTACTCTTCTCGTATAAAAGAATTTTCAAATAAGAAGAGCGGAAACTTTAATTCCTCCATTGAACACGCTGTAGGTTCTTCTAAAACGTAATCTCCGACCTTCACACTAAATACTTGATAACTAGACGAATATACCCTTATCCATATAATTTTTATCTCCTGACTCAATGAGTTTACTACTAAACGATGTACGAAGAAATATCTAGTGCGACATTGTTGTTGAATACCATCATCAGGCCATATTGCATTCGTAACATACAGTATGTTCCATGTTGAAGTTTACTGGAGCCTAAACTCAAGCCTAATTCAAAAGTGACTAAGATGAAACATGCGCTTAGAAAGAAATACTGGTATTTAGCTAAGTTTTTACTAACTCAACACCTGTTAAGGCCAATTTATGCTTTGTATGTCTGTTGTCTTGGCGTTGGCTTTGGCTTTTAGTACCATGAATGTTTTCAATTTAAAATTTGTTTTATTTTTATCGATAGAACTTATTTTCTAAACTTTTTCTGTCAATTGTCAGGAAAAGTAAGGAAAAAGAGAAAGCATAAATCAGCCTTAATCTGGTTTTGGACATTCCACGGTTTGTGGATTCGTTATTAACCGCCAACAGCAAAAATTCGAGAGGTGACATTTGTGTTTAGGTTCAGTAAACTTTAAAGTGGAATATACTCCACAGTATAACCAAAATTGAATCAACGAACTTCAAACAATAAATTAAACTGCGTCAAACATACTCACTTAAAATCATTAGTCCGTGGAAATTTGTACTCATTCTGTGTGGTGAAGAAGAAAAAAATTCTTTTTTGCCCTTTCGTAGTGGCTATTATGAGTACTTTAAGATTAGTAAAGTGAACGCGTTTGTCGCACTTTTCTTCGTATATATATANAAAGTGGAATATACTCCACAGTATAACCAAAATTGAATCAACGAACTTCAAACAATAAATTAAACTGCGTCAAACGTACTCACTTAAAATCATTAGTCCGTGGAAATTTGTACTCATTCTGTGTAGTGAAGAAGAAAAAAAATTCTTTTTTGCCCTTTCGTAGTGGCTATTATGAGTACTTTAAGATTAGTAAAGTGAACGCGTTTGTCGCACTTTTCTTCGTATATTATATTTTTTTTTCTTGTTTCAGTCGTTCATTGCACTTTTGGGATTGTAGTACTTGGGTAATTTCTAGGTCTGTGGTTATGGTATTAATCTCACTATTTCTATTTTTCTATTATGAATTTTTGCGCACTGAATAATTCACTTACAAAATAATCTAAACGAACATAAGAGTTGTTTTAATACTGGCTGTTTTATAATTGATGCTGTAGGAAAATAAATACATTATTTCAATCAGACTCATTTACTCGAATTTTATTCCAATTTAATTGCAAACTGTTAATATTTGAAATTATAAATTTCCTTCCTGCATCAATTATGGCTCACAGTAGTGGTGTAACAAAACATGACTTTGTTTTCAAATTTAAAAAAATTGAAACTGTAGTCCAAAATGGCAGCAGCGATTAGTTAAGATGTCCAATAATATGTAGCTTTTTTGGCACTGTTAGTTATAGTCATTTTGTTGGATTCTTGAAATATAAAAGTTTTGGAATCACTCATGGCGAATTCAAATCAGACATAACTTGCTTCAAAATATCTGAATTTTGAGCACCAGAAAAATATTGGTAAGTCTTGACTAAAAACCCAGAATCAAAATGTAACAGTATTATGCCAGTTTGTCATTGGAATTAATCATACTCCATATGTTTTGCATTGACAGCCAAATTACATAATAGTTAGATTCCAAGTAATATAATTAGGTAATCAAAAATTTGTAATTGTAATTTGCCAAAAAAATAGGAAGTATTTGGCAGTTTGTATTCCTTTTTACATTATTCTTGCCTACTTAAGATCCCCCATTAAGTGTACGGCTTTCTTTGATTTTTTCTGTTTCCTTCCATGTAAATGTTAACTTTTGTATTAATTGAAGATTCGTGTATCCCAAATGAGGTAGACCGTTTGTGTAAAAATATTAACATTTCCAAAAATAAAAAAAAAAGAAGATGCTCATTGGTTTCACGTTAAAAAAGTGCAATTTCAACTAAATATAGTCAAATTACTGTAATTTGTAAAGAGCACTTATATAGAAATTTCTAAATGTAATGTACAATTCTAGTCTAAATTGCCAGAAGATGAAATGCGTATTTGAAACTTCGAATTTTGAGGCAAGGAATCTAATCAACATTCAAAATATCCTATTCCTGCTCCCAGACGCAACCACGAAACATCACGGACAGAGCACGACACTCGGAGAAACCACTCGCAAACAGGAAAACATGTAGAAAATTTTATTTCTATTAAAACCTAAACTAAAACGACAGAACTAATATTTCTAAGCGGTTCCGAATGTCGGGCTGTGTCCTTGATGATTTGTGGCGGGGGCTGGGGGGTAGGAATAGGGTACTTTGACTGATAATCTCCTCATCTGAGGTTTTGCTTATTACCGTATTTATTCTAATTAAACCCGCCCATTTTTTGCACTTAGTCCAACTAAGCTGCTTTTCCATGAGGAAAAATTTGCTGATTCCTGATTGCTTGATTGGCAATTTTTTCACATACATTTATTTCATTGCGTGAATACACAACATCTTATGTGCGAAGCATGCAACAC
The DNA here is from genome assembly GCA_002738285.1 of Holacanthella duospinosa. Lineage (NCBI taxonomy): Eukaryota > Metazoa > Arthropoda > Collembola > Poduromorpha > Neanuridae > Holacanthella > Holacanthella duospinosa. The sequence continues at coordinate 1,499,770 of NIPM01000006.1, read as the reverse complement.
GCAGCAAAAGTTACTTTTGTGTTTGCGGCACTTTAATAAATCGGACACTTCCTATCAGAAGTAACTTATGATTATATCCCGCGGGGTTTAATTAGAGTAAATACAGCATGAATATTATTACACAAAGAACAGAAGTGCATGTTAAGATTAGTTGAATCAACGAAATATGTTATTGGTTGGTTGATAAAAATTGAAAGTGTGGGAATGTTAAACCTTTAGTAAATGAATATTGCACATTTTCGCAATACAAGAAAGAAATTATCTCGTTATTCGAAGCCAAATGATGGACAGGTTAGGTAAATCGAAAAAAAATAAGAAATCCTCAGTAGGCCCTTATCACGAGCAAACAATTGTCCTTACGCTTTAGCCTTTTTCTCCTTTGCTAACCGCTTATGGTGAGCCTGTGCCATAGAATTAATAATTGAAATAACAAAATAGGTAACCATACACAGTACAAGCTTTTCCAAAACATATGCCACAAATCCTCCTTCCTGTAAATTAAGAATGATTTTGAATTGGTAAATTTGAGATTTGAAAAGAAATTAGTTGATCTTAGCTTACTGAATCTGAATCCGAATCAGAACTATTGTGCAGAGTATGCTTCTGATGGTCCATAAGCTTCACGAACTTCTCACTGACTATAGGACCAAGTTTGGGAATCATGCTAATCACAGATACCGCACTACGAATTCGGAGACATTATAACTCATACTTCATTTGTAACATTAATTGGAATTGAAATTATATACCAGTCTTCTTACCTCTTGAGCAATCCTTCATTGAATGCGAGAATAACAAACGTCATTTGGAGATGAGTTTTGACTATAGCTTTTCCGATGACAGTTGCTGTGAAGAAAGTAGTAAAGGGCACTAAGAAATGTCCGCACGTGATTCCTGCGAGATCAAATAAGGGATTCGGAATTGAAGCACAGGCTAAAATTCCCCAAAACCCGACTTTTTCCACGATATCTTCCATCCATAGCTTCCCACGCTCGAGCCAGCTCTACATCCAAATATCATATAACGGTTACACGCGATAGAAACTTCAATATTTAATTTTTACCAAGGTGGAAGGGTCGGCTTTTTTTTTTCGCTGAAGCAACTCTGCAAATTCTTCTAGTTCTTCATCCTCTGTGTTCATGCCGGATATCCGAGCAGCTCGAGCCATGAAATATGGAGGCAATTCACCGAGTGCTGTACCAAATCCCCACATCAAGGATTCCCAACGAATTTTCCCCATGATATCCCACATGGTAATCACAGATCCATCTGACACTTCTGGACAAATGAGTCTGAGAGTGGGAAAGTACAAGTATCAGATTCACACATTGGTGTATGATAAAAAATTAGTGAACTTACTGGTCGGGATAGGGAGGTCTAGGGAAATGAACAGTCTCACACTCCTGAGCGGCAACGGTGACTTTAGCAATGAAAGGTCCTAAATACAAGAGGAAAGTATGAAGTCCAGTTCCAAGGCCCACAGATGAAAGGACTCCGAGAAACACCCAGTAACCGAACCAAGAAATCTCTTCTTTGATCTTGAAGCAAATAGAATTAAATCAATTAAAATGTAAGGTTTCACTTAAACTGTTGCCTTATCGTCGACTTACTTTTCGTGAGTGAGCATCATCTTTGAATAAGACAAAATATGCCCCATAAATCATGGATGCCATCAGGGTCATGATCAATAATTGTCTTGTCATTGGAATTGTCTTTTTTCGAGGGTCATACAAGGATGTACGAAATCTAGAATCCAAACCATCGTTCAACATTGACTTTAGTTTAATAATTTGAACTAAATAATTATTATTTACCTTTCAACTGTATCACCAAATGAACATGGGAGCTCAAGTAGAAAGTAATATAAGGTTTGGATAGGTCTTCGCCAAAGCACAAGTTGTACTCTCTCTGCGATAGGGTCCCTTCGTTTGTAGACACGATGATCAGCATGAGCCTTTTCGTTTGAATTACGGCGACTAGAAGGTCTGGCTTTCGCAACCTTCTTTGCTAACTTCAACTCAGCTTCCTCTTTTTCCATTTGCTCAATCTCGTCGAGCCGATTCAACTATAGAAATCAAAGAAAACTATTTAGTTCCACGAGTTAGGCATTAAGATGCTTCATGAATTAGAATTAAGTGAGAAATACCGAATATTCGCCCAAATTTAATCATAATATTAGTACACGGGAAATCCTCCTTACCAGATGCAATCAGCTAAATAGCCAAACATGCAAAATTATTGCGAGCGAAGCCTGTGAGTTTTACAGTAGCAAATAATTGCATTACATACTGGAACTAATATTGTATCTTCTGCCTCTAAATTTAATACAATATACATGAAAACGAATTAAGATTATACGTAGATACAGAAAATTTTATCGATTCGATAAATATAAGTTTTACAAACTAAATTAATTCGATCAGAAATTATGCGTCGTATTAAACAACCCCTATTTTGTACTGAGCTAGTGAGTTGGAAGATGAAATTGAACACAGATGCTCGAATCGAGCAGTATAGACTGAGGTAGTTACAGTCAATATTATTATACGAAAAAAACCAAAGCGAACTCCAATGAAAGCTGATAATTAGTTTATTTTGCTGTATCAAAAAGAAGCTTGTTCGCTCATGAAAATCTACTCTGATAAACCTCAGGGTCAAAGTTGTCAAATGATCATTCAAAGCTCCAACCTCTTAGAGATTGTTCCTAAACACAGATATAAACAAATAATTTTAAGTCAACTTTAAGCCAAGTTACATTATTGCTGTCATCCGACAAGCTGCACGTGGCAAACTAAAACACTGATGCTCATTTATCAGTTTCATTGTTTTCGTCATTTAATAGAGCAGTTAAATCTTTAACTTTGAAACAAACCGGTATGTATGCATGTTTTAGAAGAGAGAGCAAGATGTCCATTGAACAGAATATACCATTCGCGCCACCGAACCGCTAGGGCTTATTTTGGACTATTCTTAAGGCAGCGTTAATGTGCAAATTCACTCTCATTGCATGTTCCTTTGGAAGTGCTTAGTTATACGATAACCAAGATAAGTTAATTGACTATTGAAAGAATTGTTTAGTAAATAATCAAAAAGTAAAGGAAAACTTCTTAGACTTGGCCAAAAAGGCTGCTCCGATTATTAGAGACGCTACTGAAAGTGACGAAGTACATTACATTATCATCGTCCGAATTTATCCCGAAACAAGTGGTTTGAACCACTTGCATGACAAATCCAAGTTTTTAGTTTACCTTCAAGAAACGTTGGACAAATTTATGTACGCTACACACTAAATCATTCACTTCTCAAATTATTCGTGTTCTGAATCTCTTCAGTAACTTCCAAAATATAAATATTTTCGTGAAAACATTTCTTCAAGCATAATTCCCGTTCATTACCACTCACACGCATCACAGTAGGAGTAAGGCAACAAGTGCAGTTGTCTGAGCTGGATTTGCACTCCATTTGCCGATTGCACCTCCCCCATATTCTTTTTCAATACTGCGATGAACAAAGTAAATTCTACAGACACTGTGTTATTTTTACATAAAATGATAGATTAAGCTTCCTTAGATTCGTCACTTCTGCCAAAATTTTGTCACATTTAGTTGTGGCTTGAAAATAGACACAGAACTTGCTGCCTTACATGGTCCTGATTGGTCACCGTTAGTGATTAGTAGGACAAGTATATTAAATTGAGAATAGTACATAAGGCCGTGGTGGCAGAAGTTAGATTATGTCTGTGTTAATTCTACACGAGGCTTTCTTAGTTTCAGATTCAACCATAGAACCAAGCTCATATTTTGGGTCTTGGTAAGAAAAAAGAGGACTCCCAAAATCTATAAATTTTCTTTCCAGCAGAATTATCTTATAGTAGTTTAACAAAAAAATATTGGAAGGTTTCTTTATTTGATCTAACCTAAAGTTAGTTATGTTATTTCAGTGAGTTTAGGCTACTAATACCTAATAATAATTTTATTTTAAGTTCCTTATGAAAATAAAGATTTAATGGAAAAGAATTTATAAATTTTGAGTCCCATTTCTTCAACCAAAATCTATATACCATCTCCCACCACTGCCATACTCCAGCTCTACTTAAAGATACGTGTGAAATCGTATTAATACCTATTTTTGAATCCTTTACTTGGTTTGTTGAAGAGACAAGACGTCCAGATGAGACGTGTCACTCACAATCACACGTCACAGGTTAGACGACCGACACTGGGCCAAAAGTAACGAATTTGAATAAAGACACTTTAATATATTCATATAGACAAGACTCCCTCTGTCTCTTTGTATGTCAGAGTCAGACTAGCTATTAGAAATACTCAATAAATAGAATGTAACCAGCTAAGAGTAAGAGAATTAAACTAATTAGCTTACTGTAATACTGAATATATAATTTCGTTGCGGTAACCGTCAAATTTTAAGCCCAAATGGAAGTCTATGATTTCTCAAACTGATAATCTATCACCATTACTGAATACATGGACCTAAAACAGACGGTTACTACTTATAACACGTAAGCTTTTGTTTTTATTACCATAGTCTGAACTGATCCACTGGGTTTGATACCCCGTTTTCTAAGTTCCCACTTCAATTCCTCCACCTCATTCTGCTTCTTCTTGGACTTCTTCTTCGACGGCATTGTTAGATTAGAAGCTCAGGTGAATCTTTGAAGAAAAAAAAAATGAATGAGCCGGGAACAAAAAAAAAGGAATTATTAGTGAGTAGAAGGTAAGTTTAATAAGGATATTGAAATGAATGTGAAACTCGTTATCAGAAGTTTAAAGCATCCAACGACGATGACGAAAGAAAGAGAAAAAAGAAGAGAACCGAACGGACTGACTTATCCAAAAGGAATGAATTCCTTCTCGGTCTCCCCGGCCAAAACTTACCTCAATTTTAAATATCCCGCTACAAGAAAAGCACATCAGACGGGGACGAATCCCGTGCTTCTACTCAAAAATTTTGAACTAATTTTTTTAAACACAAACACTAATCATTAATCAACTAATCTAGAATCTAGATAATTATTACAACTTACCATCATACCACGAGTATGGACAGAATATAATAAACTTTTTTTTTTCCCACACAGATTACAAAGTTAATAAAAATTTTAAAGTCTTTACATATCCTGCCTATTACTGTTACACTGCGCTTCAAGTAGTGTTGGCATTGGGAATTGAGTTCAGTTCAGTAATTTTGGACTGAGACTGAACTAAACTGGAAATGAAGAGACATGATTGATGCGAGAAAACGTGGCAAAATGATTTTTAAATAGACAGAAAATTTCTTTGAGTTTAAGTAACATTAGGTATTAACAGAGTAAAGTTGGTAAAATTTCTGTAAAGTTGGTAAAATTTTGGTAAAGTTGGTAAAAATTTTTGGTAAAGTTGGTAAAATTTTTTCGATAAATGAGTTTAGGTATTGTGAGTTTGTTTACCAAATAGAATTGATACGAATACGAACCTATTGCTCTGTATTTATGTCTTGTTCCAGCTTCATTATAAAGGTTGGAGTAAGGCAGCAGCAGTTAGGAATAATTATTGTTACATCCCAATAAAACAAAGATTTAATTGATTCAAATTGTTCAGACTTGATGTATGTGGGACCCGTTAGTGTTTAGTTACCATGCAAGATTTAAGAAAAATACCTACCTCTCTATAGTGGTACTTTCTGAAGCCGGATTTTCAATTTACTCCCCTTATCTTATTGTAAATCAAGAAATATTTTTGATTAACTTACAACTCAGAATTGATATCGATGAAGGGAGTCTGGTTTAAGTTTTATTATACTAATAAATCCAAAATACGTGTAAAATGACAAAAGTGTTCTTGATGACCCAAGTTTATTAAAAATTCTAGTTATTTTATGATAAGAAATAAATCTACTAAATCCCGTTTCATATAATTATTAATAGTGAAGAGCGGAATTATATGGGTTTATATGATTTATTTGTCAGTCTGTTGCTCGTCCGTTAGCTTACTCTCGAACCAAATAGCATTGAGCCTTTGAAGTTCTCGCCGCGAGATTTTTTGTTTTTCCTTTCCATATGTGCGCGTCTTCTGATTTAAACTTTTAGGCGGTGAAGTTAAAGTTTAATTCGTAATTCAGATAAGTCTTATTTTTTATTTACATTTACATTACCACCAAAAATTTAAAAAACATAGTGTTAAAGGGAAAACTGTTTCTAATTAAGTTGAAGGAGAGTGTACACAAGGAGTTAGGCAGGAGACAACTGATAGGAAGGAATTTTTAGAAAAAAATTGGAATTAGAAATGCGATTCAGGCAAATGTTATAGCATGTGGTGTTAACGTATCAACTGGTACTACTTGCGCCACATTAAACACTTTCGGGACACATGGTACAAAATTTTTACTGTAATGAAACCTATGGCTCTCTAAATCAAAAACGAAATAAATGCAGGCAAATTCTTTTAAATGATACAAAAGTTCAAAACTCAAAAATATAAAGAGAAATATTGATTTCGCGATAGACTAATTGAAAGAAACATGGAATTAGTCAAATCTACTCAAAATGCTGTTCAAAGATTAGAAAAGTCTATTGATAGCAGTATCTGTGTAGAAATTTCTGAAATTTCGGGATAACATGTCGTTTATTGAGTAAATCACAATACAATTGAATGACTGCCGCACACAACTCCAATTTTAAGTTTATTATGTTTATGTTTATGATGTTTATTTGGAAAATTGTTATTATGCGAATCCCGCCGAGGAGGGCTCAATGCTATTTGGTTCGAGAGTAGGCAAAGTTTATAAAAACATGTCTAATTTGATACTGTTGATACTAATGGGACATTGGGTCTGTTTGTTAGAATGGTATACTAATGATGTGTTCTCTTATCTCAAAATAATATTGGTATTTCAAAAGAATTTCATATTACAAAATATATTTGCTTATACTAGGAAATTGGTGTAGGATTTAGTTGGAGGAAAGTAGAAATAACTTTTGATGTGGATGGTGTGTTAGATCATGATAGATATGTAAAATGATTTGTTCCCATGATTATGAGGAAGAGATCACTCTAGTAAACAAGTTCTATGATATTACCTGTTGTATTTGTATTAATAGCCTTTCTGTTAGTTTAGCTTTAGTTTACTCCTAAAGGTTTTCTATCCATATCCTTTCAGTTTTAGGTTTATTATTCTGAATACCAATACATTTAATTACTATAGCTATGATTTGATATTGATGAATACCCATAATGTTCAGGATGCCTATGTGCAAACTAACATATTAGTAGAAATACCTGAGTTATATAAGGTTTAATCCTTATTGGTACAATATTTTACATCTGTCAAAAGCTAGATACCTATCCGGCTTCTTATGATGGTTTAGTCTACGGGTGCTATTACCTTCCTATAGTTTACTACCCATATAACTACTTCAGTAGTACGAGGATATTGAGATTGACTTGTCTGTCTACTCGTCGGTTTGTCTATACTCCAAAAAATTGTGGTACGACTTTATTTATTGTATCTGGAAATGTTAAAACGATTCGTTGTCGATTATCGATTCTTGTTGTTTTCAGTATCGGTTTATAACCTACAGTACATGAGCCGTTTTTATATGACCACGAATACATCAAGTAAGCATTCGGCTTAGACTATTATTTACTAAATATAGCATTCCGGACTATTTCTATAGTTGCCGGTTAAACATCCTTACTTCGGTTTATATAATCAAACTTTCCACCAATGGCATTCCAGATATGTCTGAATCACTGTCCAGCACAGTAAGACTATTCTCGTTGACGTTGGAACCTACATTTGAAACCCAGTTTTCAAATTGAAGTGCTTCATCTATCTACGATTGGTACCAAAGCTTACGTAACAACTGCTGATATACTTTAAATACCAATGGGTGATGTGATAAGAGAACAAAAAATAATTAGTTACCTAACAACTTCTACGCATAAGTAGATGTTATACCAAGGCTTGATAATAGACAGATTTTCCAAAAGTGAGTAAGACGTTGACGTAAGACGCAGGGTAAGGGAAGTCACGTTAACACTTTTGCCAATGGTTATGTTGCAAACAAGATTTCAAAAGTACTAAAATAGATAAAAATTATAAAATAATTACTAAATAGATAGGTTCTTATTATGTTACCGTGACAGTCGGAAGTAAACCTTTCTTCTTTCACCGCAGGTTGATATTAATTTGGAAAAACATCGCAAATTTGTAAAAGTGTTACGCCAGTTGTATACTTTGCTTTCTCAGTCCGTTGTCTGACAGAAGTACAGTATGATTAGTGAATTTCATGTCAACAAATCTANGGTTGATATTAATTTGGAAAAACATCGCAAATTTGTAAAAGTGTTACGCCAGTTGTATACTTTGCTTTCTCAGTCAGTTGTCTGACAGAAGTACAGTATGATTAGTGAATTTCATGTCAACAAATCTAATTTCTATTAGCAACAATATTGAAATGGTTAGGAAATTCATTAATCATACTGCACTTTCTCCAGACAACGAACAAAGTAAACAAAGTATACAATGGGCGTTAAAGATTTAGATTTTGAATTTCAAATTTTAAATTATATAAATTTACCGCGCAAAATTAGGTGTAGAGGAAATTGAGATAAGTCTTTTTATGTGAGGTTCGACGTTAACGCGGAGTAAGGATTCGTACGTCTTCCGTAAGAGAAACTATCACGTAAACGGAACTAATACGTTAAAAGGGAGGAGCATGTACGTAAGCTCTTCCGTCATCCGTTAGCGTTAACGTCTTACTCACTTTTGCAAAATCTGTCTAAACCAGTAACGGTTGATAACTTACTTATCAAAATTTGATAGTACTAAATAGTTACCAACGCTTGATGCATGAGCTACCAACAACAGCTCGTGCCTCAGTTAACAACGGTTGATAACCTCAGACTTATGGTTCATGTTTGTTTCTGCTTAACCTAAGTTTTCATGCTATGGGTTAGTCTACGGGTGGTTTTACGATTGCTACGGTTTATTTTCACTGATACTGACCAATGACAATGAGAATTGGATCTCTTTCTTGTGAGAATTATTCATCAATATTACTTTTAGAAAAGCGGAGAACAACCCAAGTGGCGAGAAATTGTTTTTTTTTTTTTCAATTAGTTTGGGAAAGGAAATAGAGAGCAGAAGAAGAATCGGTCATAGGTCAGAGTCATAGAATGAAAACAATAGGATTGACTTCCGTCCTAGTTTTTCTATTTAGTTTTTTTGTAAAGATACACAATGGATTTGGACATACAGATGGGAAAACTGTATTTTTTCAATTAAAATCGGCAGGTGAGTAATTTAAATCAGTGAAAGTCAACTCGTTTTTAGATAATCATCCCCAGAGGGATCTGGACTTATTGAAGGAAACCCATGCATAATGAAGGATTTTTAAAAAAAAACCCTCATTCCCCTTCATAATTTGCTTATTTAAAATTAAAAATTAAAAAAAAAAAAAAAAAAAATTTCTTTCACGATTTTTGATCTCTACAGTGAAATTAATCGCTTGCACTTTTAATAATAATTATTCAATATTCAACCCATTATCCTCTCAACCTAAGTTTTACAACAGTAGGTTCTTCTGTAAAAATTGCCCTAAGGTTAAAANATTCAACCCATTATCCTCTCAACCTAAGTTTTACAACAGTAGGTTCTTCTGTAAAAATTGCCCTAAGGTTAAAACTATTACTATTTGGTATGATATAAGGCAAAAAAAACTATTATAGCCATATCTCACTGTTTAATTATTCAAAATTCATTTCAAATTCTGAGAATAATTTTGAAAAAATTCTATTCATAATTTGATAATCTATAACTTTTTACTACTTAAAAAAAATATCTTAGAAATTTCGATGAAAAGAAATTTTATTAAAAGAAGTTTCTTGACCTAAACCTTGAACGTCTTCAAATAATAATAATTGTTAACTCTTAAAGCAATTAATTTCTAAAAAAAAAAAAAAAATTTACGACCTAATTAACTTACCGAAAAAGGATAAGTGGTTCGATGGAAACTTTATTATTATTTTTTATTTACCCTTTTCTGATTTCTAAATTCGTCAAGTTTTCATTTTTAATTAAAATTTTTGCACGGTAATTTTTCAGTAAAAATATAGCCTTGAATATANTTTTATTTACCCTTTTCTGATTTCTAAATTCGTCAAGTTTTCATTTTTAATTAAAATTTTTGCACGGTAATTTTTCAGTAAAAATATAGCCTTGAGTATATTAAACAAAAAAAAATTTTATTTTTTTTTTTTTAGTTCCTGAAAGAAATAATGAAATTTTTTGTCCTTCGGAAAGTGTTTTTGCGAGTAAATATGGATATTTTGAATTTGAAAAAACTCCCGCCAGTATTAAAGGGACAATTGCATATGCAGCTTGTCCATACAGTGAACTCGACTCAGGAGCTACATACTTAGGACTACAGACTAGAGTCATTGACATCAAAATGGCAGGCAAAAATTTTGGAATTGGAACTCGTATTTGTTATTCAATTTCAAATGAAGGAGTTGTTTATGGTATTTGGGATAATTTTCATTTTAATGGATGCAGGTCAACTGTAAGAAAAAAATTTATATGAATTATACCCCACATTTTTTTTCTAGTATAATTAATTTAAGATTAGTAAAAATGATAAATAACTATTAATAACTTAAACTATTAATCATATATTTTAAGTCAATGGATTCAGCAATCAAGAGAGTCAAAACTATCACATCTTCTCCAGTGACGGAGTACAATGTCAAACAATTGATGCCAAAATTGGTTCCACTGTTTAGTAATGCACCTTCAGACCATCAGAGGTACTTACTATAATTCATAATTTATAATAATTTAAAAAAAAAAACTTAATTTTACNCTAAATTGGTTCCACTGTTTAGTAATGCACCTTCAGACCATCAGAGGTACTTACTATAATTCATAATTTATAATAATTTAAAAAAAAAACTTAATTTTACAGTGACATGACAATAACATAGGTTAAGGTTCATAGTTGTTTTTTTTTGTTGCTTTTTTTTTGGTTTATTTATTTATTTATTTAATTTACTTAATTTATAGTGCTGAAACTCTCGTTGAAGCTATCAACCATGCACTGAAAGCTGTTNTTATTTATTTAATTTACTTAATTTATAGTGCTGAAACTCTCGTTGAAGCTATCAACCATGCACTGAAAGCTGTTGAGCTATTCAGTGATGGAGATCCAATTATGTTACAAATTCGAAATCAACTTTTCTACTACTTGACTGAATACACAGCCAAAGTTAAATTAACAAAAGGTCAAAAAGTTCAAGTTTCTTCTGATGATATTTTTGTGGAAAGTATAATATTTCCAGATGATACTAGAGACTACTCATATAATTTTGAATCTTTACAAATCCCAAATGAAGCATTGGAAATGGCAAAGAAATCAAATCTAAATTCTATGCCTCGACTACAAATTAGAGGTTACAGTGATGCTTTATTTTCACATTGGAATACAACAAAAGAATGGGATAATACAACAGAGGTCAATGGTACAGAATTAGAATTTTATGGTACTTGGAGAATATATGAAGTAGAATTTGGAAATGTAACAATTAAAAATCTTTCGACACCAATTTCATACACAATCCCAGTGAATGAGTCTGAATTCTTCCAATGGATTTGTACTTTTTGGAATCCCGAAGGTAAACTTTTAGTTTTTTTTTTTTAGAAATTTAATANATTCTTCCAATGGATTTGTACTTTTTGGAATCCCGAAGGTAAACTTTTAGTTTTTTTTTTTTAGAAATTTAATATTTTTTTTTTTTTTTTTTTTTTTGTTTTGAGTATCAGTGTAAAAAAAAGTGATACAGAGTCCAGACTGTTGGTTTTATATATTTGTAGATGGAGTCNGGTTTTGAGTATCAGTGTAAAAAAAAGTGATACAGAGTCCAGACTGTTGGTTTTATATATTTGTAGATGGAGTCTGGTCTACTAGTGGAATGAAGACGATTCATAATAAAAATTCAATAAGTTGTGAATCAAATCATTTGACAGCATTTAGTATTCTAATTGATCCAAAACCAGAATCAATTGATGAAAATGATAAAGAAGTATATTATTTTCCTTCTCTACGATTAAACAATCATATTTTATCAATAATTTCATCCGTTGGCTCTGCACTTAGTATTACTGGATTGACTTTGACAGTATTGACCTATTCCTTATTCAGGTATGTCCTTAGACGTACTTTTCTTGTCAACAATCATTCATTAGTAAAATTTAAAAAAAAAAAATTTTTTTTTAATTGATATTTCAACTTTTTTTTTTGTTTAGGACTCTGAGACGGGAACGTTCGAATAGAATTTTATTAAATTTGTCTCTTTCTCTACTTTTATTACATCTTTGGTCACTTTTTTCTAACAAAAATTATTGGAATGGATTCTGTGCAGTTCCGGCAACAATGCTTCATTATTTTCTCCTAACTTCACTGAGTTGGATGCTAGTAGATGGTTTCTTCATGTACAGAATTCTTATTTCTGTTTTTGTACAACCAGAATCTAAATTTCTGTTAAAACGGATACTCTTTGCTTGGGGTTAGTCTGAAATGGATTTATTTAAAAATTTCAAATTAAAATAATAATTTTCTACCTGTGAGAAAAAAAAAATTGTCATTGAGGTCATTGACCTCAATGACATTTTTCTGAATTAATTTTCTTGTAAAAATGATTCGTTATTCTTGGAATGTAAATCATCACTGTTTGTTATAGATAGACTTTTAAATTGTGTACGTATTATATTTAAATCAAATCCCTGTATAAATAAATAAATAAATTTTTTTTATATATATAAAATAATAATGATTCTCAAACAAGAGTAACGATTATCAAATACGAGGAGGTTAATGAACTTTTGGTTATTTTTAAATTTAGCAATTTTTGACAATTAAGAAAAATTTATGGTCTAATTTCCAAAACAAAAAAAAAAAAAAAAAAAAAAAAAAATTCCACATTGGTTTTTTAAGATGAGTGTAATGATTGGTACCATTAGGTATCAAAATTATAAATTGGTTAAACAGATATAGAATTTCTTTTGATTTAAAGTTAATTTAGTTTTGTAAAACAAAACTTTTGAAATATAAAAAAAAATTTAGTGAATGAAAATGATGATAGTGATAAAAATAAGTTAAGTGGTTTTTAGTAATTGAGTATTATTATATTGACATTGGAGATTTATTTAGGTTATTAGAGATTATTGTATTAAAGGTAATATTACGTTGCAGATTATTGTATATTTGTNTTAGGTATCAAAATTATAAATTGGTTAAACAGATATAGAATTTCTTTTGATTTAAAGTTTAATTTAGTTTTGTAAAACAAAACTTTTGAAATATAAAAAAAAAATTAGTGAATGAAAATGATGATAGTGATAAAAATAAGTTAAGTGGTTTTTAGTAATTGAGTATTATTATATTGACATTGGAGATTTATTTAGGTTATTAGAGATTATTGTATTAAAGGTAATATTACGTTGCAGATTATTGTATATTTGTACAGATGTTTCAACAATGATATAACCTCATTTCATGGCCTCACTTTCAAATAATAATTATTTTTACCGCTTCGTTAAAAAAAAATTTTTTTTTTATTTTTTTTTTTAATTTTTTTTTATTTTTTTTTTCGTTGAAATATTTATACCCACTGAAATAGTGGGTATCCTCTTTTTAATTTTACATTTCATATGTTAAGTTTTGGAGATTTGTAAGTAATAGATAGTAATTTCAAAAGTTGTGATGAGACTACGACAGAGGTTAGGTAATTGTTGAAAAGTCTTTGTAAATTGAATATTTTTACATTGTAGATTTTTTTATAAAAACATGAAATCGAAGGGTGTATGAAATTTAATTTGATGCTATGAATTAATTTTGTTACGGTACTCAACGAGGCACCCTCCTCAAATCAACATTTTTTTTTTTTGCTAGTTTTACAAGTAAAGCCATAATACTAGTAATTTGTATGCTAATTATTTAAAAGGATATCAGTTCAATTGATGCGTCGTAGTTAGTCAAAATAATTTCAACAATTTCTAAAAAAAAAATTAAAAATTTTCAAATGTTCAAAATTTTAATCAATTATAGAAGATGCTAGATGAAAAGATGAAAATATTCAATTTTTTTATGTCTTATGTTAATATATTTCTCAAAAAGAATGCTTAAATTTTTTTTTTTTTTTTTTTTTTTTTTGGCTTTCTTTACTTAACTCTTTTTAAGGAAGAATAATAGTTAGCTTAAATTTTTAGTTTTGAATTGGTCAATATTTGATTAACATTTCAATTCTATTGATTTTTTGTTTCTTTTTCTAGGTACTCCACTTGCTTTTGTGAGTCTAACTGGATTCATAGATTTAGAGATGTACATTGTTGGAAGAGATGGACTCTGCATTATTGCAGGACATTTGAATCTACCGGTTTACTATGGAACCTACCTACTCCCAGCTATTTTCATTATTCTTATAAATACTTTTGTTTTTTATAAAATAATACATCTCCTCTACAAACAAAATTCAAGAAAACGGACAGAATTTACTTTAAGAAAACGTTTGGGTATGAAACCAGGTATTTTATCACCAATTCAAATCAAAGGAGCAGTCTCACTATTTGTTCTCCTTGGTATTGGATGGATCAGTGGATTTCNCTATTTGTCCTCCTTGGTATTGGATGGATCAGTGGATTTCTTGCAATTGGACCGCTTCAGACTCCTTTCACATACATTCATACAATTATGAATGCCGGTAAGAAATAATTTTGGTTACTGAGCATGCGCAATTAAAGATGAGACGCATGCGCATAATGTTATTAACCTATTCTTTCAAATTCGTTTCCATACGTCATACTCATAATAGACTATTATTAATTCATAAACTTCAAATTATTCAAACTACAAATTAATTTTTGTAAAAANCTTGCAATTGGACCGCTTCAGACTCCTTTCACATACATTCATACAATTATGAATGCCGGTAAGAAATAATTTTGATTACTGAGCATGCGCAATTAAAGATGAGACGCATGCGCATAATGTTATTTACCTATTCTTTCAAAATCGTTTCCATACCTCATACTCATAATAGACTATTATTAATTCATAAACTTCAAATTATTCAAACTACAAATTAATTTTTGTAAAAACTAATTATGAGAATGAAGACTTTTCTACAGTACTCTCAATATATTTAAATGCACTTTGGAAATATTAGTTGATGCCATGTCATTATTTATTTATTTTTTTCTAATTTCAGGACAAGGATTGGTAATATTTGTACTCCGAGTTGTTCTGGATACAAAAGTCATTCAAACCATCCGACGGACAATTTTATTAGAAAATGAGACAAGTTTTTGTACTGGAACAACTGGTACTAGGAACAGTGTCACAAGTAATCAAACTACTGATGAACAACACCACCGGTCAAAAACGGTTAATAAGAAACAAGAATTTTCAAAAAATTCTGTTTCCTCAACTTCAATTTATGAATCATCTGGTATCAACACAGTGAGTAATCAGGACTATCAATTTGTTGATAAATTAGCAAAAAATCCCAACATAATTGAACAAAAAATTAATTCACCTTACTCTGATGAGAATGATAAGAATGGAAAGTACTAAGAGACCACACCTGTATACTTCATGTAAGAAAGTAAATTACCTAGGTGGAAATGACAGGGTGAAAGGGAAACGTCACTTAAGTTACTCTGTCACAATTAGCAAGTTAGAATTTCGTACATTGTCCTTTTTTTTTTCGTAAATTCTTCTTTCCTAATGCTATTCCATTTCCCTTCGTTGGAGTTGAATGCATTAGAGTGAGACGGATTTTTACTTGTTGACCTTTCATAATGGATGAGCTTGACCTTCGTCCTGACTTTCAACTACATAGGTGAGAAGAGGTCAATACTCTCTTCACACCATAAAAAAAATTCCATTATAAATTATAAATTCCTTCCTGAATTTTAAATCAACTAAACAAATGGAAATATAGACTATTATATTTCACAACCTCTGTATTATTCATGTGAAAATATTATCAACAACAACCATACTTATTTGTAATAATAATAATAATAATAACAAATAAATAAATATAGAATAAATTATAACTTATAACTTCAAATTAATTTGATCCAAATGAAGACACCCTTTTTCATTTAAATTTTTTTAATTATTGCACTTGTCACCAAAAATAATAATTAATTATTGTCAAAAAATTAATTTAAGAATAGGTTTTAAGTATTCTTTAGGTCAATTGGCTTTTCACACCACCACATCTGACCTCACCCTAAATGAGATTCACAAAACGTCAGTCGTATAGTAATTAAATGGATTGATTAGATAGTTTAAATCTAGAGGATGGGTTTGAGAATAATGAGATTCGTAACCAAAAATTGACTTTATCTTTCACTCCAGGTTACATTATAAGCCGCTAATTATTTAATTTTTTCAAGGGTAAATGGCGAAACATTTATCTCATCATCTCCCATTGAAAAATCTCTTGTGTAGAAATATAAAAAAAAAAAAAAAAAAAAAAAATTTTTTTCTTGTTTCAATTAAAAGTTTTAAGAAATTTGGCAATAGGGGGAGGATTTGCAGGCGAACGGGATGGAACCGGTTTTTGACAGGAACCATGACCTTCCTATATTACCACTTTGCTCCCCTACCTTTCCCCCTTGCCAAAAAAAAAATTTTATAAGATACCGTTTTATATGTTCATCAAACTAAAGGTGATAATCCTGAAATTCTTGTTTTCTAATTATCCTGTTCATAGTGACATTCTTTAGGATTGTCTTTAGAATTCTAATAATTTTTACGAGTAACTCCTGAGATGATGATGAGAGGTTTGTAGTAATTTGCATTGATTTAAGAAGAAAATTTTTGTAAAAACCGGGATGCGGAAGATAAAAATTGACCTGTAGGCCCGAAGAATATGAGAATGAAAATGATGAGAAAAATAACCAAAAAAAAAAAAATAGAACAAAAAAAAAATCATTATCCTGTCACCCAAAAAAGGAACACTAAAAAAAACTATTAGTTCCGGAACTAATCCTGGCCATTTGCATTTTGTACAAACAAACGTAAATATTAAATATTCCAAAATTTCATTATTCTCCATCAACCGAGAAGGGAATTAGTGATTGTTATTTTAGGAAAATGAACCATAAACCACTTGCCCCATGGTTCCCTGGGCTTGGCACTCACTCTCTTATCTAACGGGGAAAAAAAAAACCGTCACTAATTGAATAATTCCATAATACTTTTTCTGCCTTTTTGCTTCAGTAGTAGTCCGCTTCTTAAAAATTGTTTGTTTGTTTTTTATAATAAATTAACCAATAAGGAGTAAATTCACGTGTTTTCTTGAGTTCTCCTACAGTTTTGTTGTAATAATTCCTCATAGTCGTGGTAAAGTGGGCATTTCATGTCTTGCGTATTTCTGTTGGGTTGGTGGAAATGGTCCATGTGAAGAATGGACATTTGGACGATGAGCTGGGCCAAACATGTAATTAGTGTCGAGCTCTTTTTCTTTTGAACTACTACGCCGTCTCCATAAACAAAACCAACCAGTGATAATGGCAACTTGAATGGCGACAAAGAGAGAACCAATGAAAAAGAGACTGTTGAGATTGAGACAAGAACCTGTACCAGGATGTCGTTTGACCCCTCCATCAGGTAATATTCCTCTCTCACTTTCTTTGTCAAATGGATCAGAAATTTTCAATTGATTAATCACAAGGAGTTGTTCTCCAGTTTCTGAATTAGGAGTGCTTCGACGCCTGCGTCGTCTTCCGTATGATTCCGTTTCAAATTCACCGCCAGTTGAAGGGTCTGCAGAGATAGAACAGTTTACTGGCTCACAGTGAGGAAGACATGGTGTAATGAGAGCTTGGAATTGTACAATTTCTGATGTAGGAAATTTGAAAGCTTCAAATGGTGCTTGGAGTGATTTCCCAGCAAAGTCTGGAACTTGAGTTACTGTTCCCATAATAGAAGGATCTGTTGGACATCCTCGGGAATCAATGAGAACAATTTCACCTCCATCAAGTCCATCCATAGCAATGAGTTCACGAACAAATATTTCATATGGACTCGTCTTGTCCGTAATTTCAAATCTTAGAGCTAACGAATCACCAACCTATACAAGAACAAAAAAAAAAAAAAGTAACAAATTAGACCACAACGTCTTAGCCTCCAATGTTGGTCTCATTGTCAATTAACTCATAATTTGTGCCGAAAGGATTGAGAGTCGGTGTTTAATTTAACAACGGCCTAACTGTACTACGAGATTAAAAATAAATCTCCCATGTTCCTAATCATCTGACACCTTCAACATAACTCCCAGGGTTTTAACAAACGAGTGATCTACTGGCTCATTCTGGTTGATTGATGATCCTATTCTGAATACAAGTGTCGGAGATCTTGCTCAATGGCACATAATAGGAAATCAAATTAAATTTCTCGTCTCATTCAGGCCTCATCATTCCTTCGAGCCTTGTCAACACACTAAAATCAGACTAACAGTAAAAATTTAAACTCGTTTGGCTACTTGCACAAGAAAGACAAGTTCTCTAATTTTTAGAACCGATAGATATTGGTATATTTCTGTCAAATTATAAGTAAAAAAAAAAAAAACTTACTTGAGCACTTGAGATGTCTCCACCACTTCGGTCAGTAATTCGCATGGTGACGTTTGGACTTAGGACAATCGCTGACTCACTTCCCATTGATTGAATTTGACCATTGACCTGGAGTTCAATTCCATGTGCTACGGATTTGTTCTCAAGGTGAAAAGAACAACGGAGAGCAAATCCCAGATCAGCTGCAGTCATGACTAAGTCGTGATGCTGAAGGACTAAATCTGTCACAAATCTTCCTGGTTCCTCTTGTTTCACACCACAAGCTGCATCAGCGTAATCCATTGTAATTTCAAAATCCAAACTATTCTTAACATCAAGTGCGCATGAGTTTGGTTTTGATCGAGCATAGACTTTTCCACTAAAGATTCTATTTGTAGAAATTGTAGCAACGAGTTGATTGGCTCGACAGTCAAGAGATACATTGTAGCAATTTTCTCTCTCGTATGAAACACTTCCATTCATTATCAAATATGGCTCTTCAATTTGTGTGACAGTGACAGAGGAATGATGAGATAGACGACAGACACCTTCAAAATCATAAGTGTGACATCTGAAAGGTGCATTTAGACACATCTGCCGACATTTTTCCAATGAGCTAACTCCTTCCACCAATGAGTCTACAGTCTTGAGAAGACGATTTTCAATTTTTTTAAATTCACACATTTTATTCGGTTCTAGAACGCACTGACTCTCCATGTAGTCCATATTTGGTTGTGGGATGAAAGGCATCCTAGACTGAGAGTAGCGGTCAATGTCACCCATGACACAGACATTTGTTGCCGTATCCCAAGAGGCAGACCTTTTGTAAAAATAAATAAACCAAAACCCATGTCAAATACTCCCTCGAGACCATAAATGAAGTGCTAATCCTCCATAAATTACACAAGACTTATTAAAAAAAAAGGAAGTAAAATAACGCTTCTTGATGGGAGGGGTGAGGGCGGTCGAGACAGTTTGACAACTCAGATACTCGAGAGTTTACACGCTCTCAAAAAAGTAATTAAATCTCTCTCAGCTTCTCTTCATCGATCCCCATTGTTTGAAAATTTAATGAATCTTTTCAATCAGAATTAAAAATTCTATTTACGAAAGATTTCAATTAGAGGTGAATTTGAGTCGTTTATGACAAGTGGAGAAGTGAAAAAAAAAACGGATCTGTTCCCGTTAGTTTTGGGAAGACCGCACCTTGGTCGAAAGAATCCACTAGGAAAAAAAAAAAAAAAAGATGCCAAAAGGAATCAAGCGCCATTGACCACCGTCGTAACCTACTCAAAAGATAAGGTGAATCATAAAAAAATAGCCATTGGTCATTCAAGATCTTATTACTCTTATTCTTTCACTTCTCAACAATGGTGTCCGGAGGCTCAATTCAAAATTTACAACTTACTACATACTATCTTCATTTTCACTAGACTAAAGAGCTTTGTCGTGTAAAGAGTTATTATTTATAATATGTAAGAACTCTGAGTTTAGATTATTATCAATTATTAATTGTAAACTCTCAGTTGTACAAGATGATGTACAACTATTTAGATAATCTTATTAGAAAACCCGGTAACTCAACTGGAACGATGAGAGATAATTGAGAACATTTTAAAGGTGATGTTTTTTTTTTAAATAATTTTTATATAAATATAACATTACATTCTAAAGTACACTACTCAACTTTTTGTAAACAGTTATTTTGGAAGTGAAAACTTTAACGGTTAATAAGGATCCTAAGTTTGATTGTAAGTAATTGGATTGTAAAAATATAAACGTAAATGACAGAGCAAGTGGATCTTTAGAGAGATCCACTGCATCAACAATACCAGACATAAAAACTGTTTATAATAAACCAAAGTTTATGTCATGGAGCGTCTTGGGTGTGGTTTTTTCAACTTGTCATACTCAAGTCTTTCCACCTAGCTTTATTATGCTAAATATTAACTGTAAAAATGGAGATCGAAGATGACATGACAAGGAAAGGAAGGGTACGTGAAGTAAAACCGCGAATAGAGTGAGCTGGAGGGTTTTTTTTTTACTGTTTAGTATTAATATGATTGCCGCCGTGTATCCTCTAATCGGTCCGTAGCACTTCGCACCTTTCTATCGTTTTACAACCAATTATATAGCTTATCAATGAAAATCAGGGATCATTTTTGTTCAATAGTTATTGCATAATAATTACAAATTTCTACTCATTCGTAGAATTAGGTGAAATTAAGTGAAATTGGTTAAGGTTAGGTTAGGTTGAAGAGGTCAAAGGAATAGAGTCTTATTTTATTAGAAATTATTACAATGATGATGAGGGTTTTTGTCCTCTGCATGAATTACTTGTGTATACCTTGCAAACTACCATTTCACTCTAATTGTTAGTTTTTTTTTTTTTAAATTNAGCTTATCAATGAAAATCAGGGATCATTTTTGTTCAATAGTTATTGCATAATAATTACAAATTTCTACTCATTCGTAGAATTAGGTGAAATTAAGTGAAATTGGTTAAGGTTAGGTTAGGTTGAAGAGGTCAAAGGAATAGAGTCTTATTTTATTAGAAATTATTACAATGATGATGAGGGTTTTTGTCCTCTGCATGAATTACTTGTGTATACCTTGCAAACTACCATTTCACTCTAATTGTTAGTTGTTTTTTTTTTAAATTAAAAAAAAAATTGTTCTCATCTTGAGAGGAGGCCTTTAGATATTCATATTCAACTCACCGACAATGGAATTCTCTTTCCTGGATACAAGCATCGACACAAGCCATTCGAGACGGCATCTCCATCTGTTTCCGTTCACTGTTTTTGAAGCCATATCCACGGACGAGTTCAAAGGCCCATGCCTTATCACAACTTCGTGCAGAAGGAAGACAAAGCTTCTGCGCATACATCGTGAAGACCGGGAACTGTGACTTAATAAGAGCATCTGAAAGAGAAAGGTGTCATAAAGTAAATCCGGAAATGATAATTTAAGAGTAGTGGGACCGTTTGGAGATAAGGATCTCAGTCCTCCTATCACGTAACGCATTGTTCACTCCATATAATTTAATTTGACAACTCATCCTCATCATCTCATCAAGAGCTAGTAATCACCTCTTCAAAAATTTACGAAATGACTACCTTATAGGACCATAACGAGATTCGGACCTTAAAACAGAGACTTTTACGACTCGAGAGAGAGAGATGAAAGTTTGAGATTTTTACCAATCTTATGGTGCGCAAACAACATAACTGTAAAAGCGTAAGTACAAGGGCATGACATTATGAGTAGAGGTTAAAATTGGTAAATGAGAAATTTTCTTCCGTAAATCATTAAAATTATTTTTATTCAAATCGCTACATTTTATCTCCACTTCATGTGGATTATTTGAAAAATAAAATACATAAATAAAAAAATAACAAGCGGTTTGGGGGATCACTAAAAGGGTTTAGGTTAGAGAGAACACATGTTTCATAATGTACTGCTCGGTGAGCACCGAGATAGAAAATCCTTATCTAGTCAACAGCATTTTACAACTTCTCAATAGATTCTGCAAAATATTTTTTATCTTATCACAACATTATCTTAAGCGCTTTACATAACTACACATTCTGATTTAAATCAGAAACGGTTGCCACATCTGACCTGACAACCATCTACTTTTATTTCCTCATTTCAAATTTCCCTTCTGTTTTTAGAGGTCAATAACTTTGTACTCTATTATTTCCAAATAAAGGCTTGTTAAAATTCTATGCACTTGAAAAATTCAAACTAATCAAATAACCTGATGAAATACAATGATGTAAGGTTTTATTTTTTACNTTCTATGCACTTGAAAAATTCAAACTAATCAAATAACCTGATGAAATACAATGATGTAAGGTTTTATTTTTTACTTTTGTAATGAATAAAACTCAATGGGTAAAAGTGACAACTTTGAATTTTCGAAAGACATTTTGTATTAGGAAGTTCTAACAGTTATCTTAATTTATCAATGAGTTAATTTAATTTTGTTTCTTTTGGGAAAAAAGAATTATGTAATACTCAATCCTTGTATTTATTTTACGTGGGCCAANTTCTATGCACTTGAAAAATTCAAACTAATCAAATAACCTGATGAAATACAATGATGTAAGGTTTTATTTTTTACATTTGTAATGAATAAAACTCAATGGGTAAAAGTGACAACTTTGAATTTTCGAAAGACATTTTGTATTAGGAAGTTCTCACAGTTATCTTAATTTATCAATGAGTTATTTAATTTTGTTTCTTTTGGGAAAAAAGAATTATGTAATACTCAATCCTTGTATTTATTTTACGTGGGCCAATNATTTAATTTTGTTTCTTTTGGGAAAAAAGAATTATGTAATACTCAATCCTTGTATTTATTTTACGTGGGCCAATTCTACACTACGCTTTACACAATTTAAATTTTATTTCAAATTACGTAGATTTAATTCTTAATTTTATTAAACTTCACCAACCTGGTTTACGAGAAAATGACTTCAACATGGGGTAAAACAATTTGGAAAACCCAATTTAATTCAAGTTATAGTGTAAAGTTAGCTCACATAAAACATTACTCTCATTCTCAAATCTCAAAAGTATGTTGGCTGAATTTCCTGTTGTCTTATTTGTGTAATTGGCTACTTTTTGCCTATTGTAGAGAAAGTTAGTGAAAAGAAATGTAAGAGAATTTGACTAACTCCGGTCGGTCTAAATGAAGCTTTGAAAGAGAAAAGACGCATCGCTTCATTTTACTACCGTAATCTACTGGTTTTGAGTGAAACTTAAGCAAATATAACTTGTCATG
Source organism: Holacanthella duospinosa (assembly GCA_002738285.1). Classification (NCBI taxonomy): domain Eukaryota; kingdom Metazoa; phylum Arthropoda; class Collembola; order Poduromorpha; family Neanuridae; genus Holacanthella; species Holacanthella duospinosa. The sequence continues at coordinate 1,476,357 of NIPM01000006.1, read as the reverse complement.
GGTAAAATTTTTTACTAAAACTTTCCCATAAATTTAAGAAAACATACTTTCTTTAATTACTTTCAATTAGATTAGTAAGTAATTGATACACCTAAGTATTCTACGCTTGTTTTTTACAATTCTCCTTTGTAATCATTTGAAACTCATGGTAAACGCAATTCGAATACATGGGCGGTGACAATAAGTGATTTGGCACACGATTCAAATATGAGAGGAAAATTTCACACTTATGCAAGTGAAAGCAAAAAGTTTTCTTGCTTTCACGGGTTCTTTTCTGCTGTAGGTTGACTAAAGATGTCACAAAGCGTCCTTTCTCTTTGTCTGTTGCTTTGAATAAGTTATTATTATAATTCTGCTCTTTTTAATTACTGACTACTTAAACTTTTTCGAATCTTCCTGACTTGTAAAGTGAAAGTACTTATTAGTAGTTTTTGAAATTTTTACGTCTATCTTTACAAATTAGCAAGGTCTTAAAAAGTTTGACACCCTGTATGCAAATTACAAACTCCTTTCTCTATTTTCTCCAGATTAATTTTTGCAATAAATCCCAATTTTTACATTATTCTCCATCAGATCTCATTCAATGACACCAGTAATCAATACTGAATCATCATGAATTTCGTTAATCAATAGCTTATAAAAACATTAAGTTCTTGTTGATTGCAAATTTCAGTTAATTATTTTAGTCCAGAAGAAACTCAAGTAACTTAATTAATCAACACATATTTCAATTTCGTAGTAACCACTCACTCAATTTTCCCTAATTATGAAATTATCAATGGTAAATATAAATTTTTACCATTAAGTTGTCAGTTCGGAATCTGGTTGACGTCAATCTATGATTAATGAATTATCAGTATCAGTGTTGATTAATTTGTCAAAAATTGAATTGATCACGTAAATCTCAACAGTCAACACGTTCTTGTTGTTCTGGTTAAACCAACATTTTCTATGCGTGGACAAATGTGTCCGGATACTGCGTAAAAAAGATTAAAAAAAAAAAAGACCGACATTGAGGTTTTACGAATTTGATTAATTTAGCAGAAATTATAGATAATTGACGAAACCTGATTTGAGCAGGATGTTACGTAACATAATAAGGAGAATGAGTATTACCAATTCACCAATGAATGAGAGAAAAGACAAACATAACAAACAAATCAAAAGAGAACTTTTGTAGTAACCTGACCTATTAAATTTGACCTGCACCTGACATCTGACCTTGACCTTTGGGCTACTTATTCTTAAAAATATTGTTCTAACTAATTCCAGATTGGATATTAACTTGAATTGATTAGAAATTATCAAACTTCAAAATAATTCTCTAATTAAATCATCAAATCATTTATAATACCGCTCTTATATTATAATTGCACGTACTCATTTACAGAAGTCATCGATAATAAAGTGAAAGACGTCATTAACTATTGATTAATTAATCAATAATAATTCCTGATTACACCTATACCGAACCTGACCTATCCCAAATTTTTTGAGATTTATTTAATTTAAGATTGGACATTAAGAAATAGATTAATTTGAATTGACAAGAAAAGTAAGTTAAACTAATTTCAAGTGGGAATGAGAACATCTAAGGTAGTGTGGGTGGAGTAGCCTGAGAAATAAGAATTTATTTGCATGGGATTACCTGTTGACGACGAGACGGATGAAACTCCGAACAATGGTTTCTATCCTGACAACACATCCCTTGTTAAGGAAAAGTAATAAATTCAAATGTCCATGGTTCTCTCAGTGACAACTTAACGTACGGAACACCCACCCCTACCAATTTCTGTTTCACAACCACATTTCCACCTTAGACAACTCAAGGATCCCTGACACCAAATCTTCAAAACAACTAATTTAACAAAACTATTTTTAGATTGTGCTGATTTTCACTAAAAAGTTCACGATCAAAATTAATTCTAATATCAAACTCAACAAAAATAAAAATAAAAACGTAAAATTTGAATCCATAAAAAATAAATTTAAAATTAGCGCCTCTACAAAAAATGGCGGGAAATTTAATAAAATTCAAATGTTCTCTACACGTTCACGGAATACATGGACTCAACTGTTTCCTTTTGTTTATTAGTCGGGAGAGGCGGATTTGTGAAAATTAATTCGTGCGAAGGTGATATGAACGTGTAATAACTCAAGTTAAAGTTTAGCTAAAAGTAAGTTTTATCAGCTTCTTGTCTTTTGTTGATACGCCTAAAATCCCTTACTATTCTTTAGATAATCACTCTATGTCCGAGCACCCGACAATTTATACAGATCGAATGAATCCAAAAAGATTTAAAAAAGAAGGATCCATTATTACACAGGTAAATTATTATAACACAATAACGTCTCAAGAAAAAAAAAATTGGTGTAAGGAATAAGACTATGTAATAAGTAACTTTGTAATAAGAATTTGGTGAGTGTAAAATACAGAAATGTCAATAATAGGTTGGATTTAAATTACTTAACCATAACCTACCTTGAGGTGTAAAGTTGTGAATTTAGTAAATGATTAATTACCTGCTCTGTCTGCTGCTTGACTTCGGAAGAGGACACAGAGCCCAGTCTCAAAGTTGACAGCTTGACATGTGAGATTATATTTGCAGGCTTTGAGACATTCAGCCAATTGAAGTGTCCCAGCTTTTGTTTCCAGGATATCACTAGGTGAACTGTACATCCAACCAGTAACAAGTTCAAAGGTTGAATCTACTGCTGGACAATTATTGACCTCATATTGAGCTTTGGTCATTTCTGACATTACCAAAGTAAATAGAAACACCAATGTCCCAGAGAATCGGTTAGTTTTACAAGACATTTTAATAAGTAAAGATTACAAAGAACGGTTTTATGGGGAATTTAAATATTTAAAATACTAATACACTGACTGTTAAATTAGTGAAATCAATAACTTTTAAAAACTGTCACTTCTAAGGTTTGAGGGGAGAATATTGTAAAAAAAAAATTTGAGCTTATTAGTAATGGATAATGAAAGTAATGAATCGTATTGGTCAAATAGATTGTTTCATCGAGTGAGACGAAGGTCTAAGGCTGCTCCTTTGACCANAAGTAATGAATCGTATTGGTCAAATAGATTGTTTCATCGAGTGAGACGAAGGTCTAAGGCTGCTCCTTTGACCACAACTGACAGGAATGAGGTGTAAGAACGGAATGAGGAGTTTATGAATTCAGACAAGGATTTTCTTACGGTTACCCCAGAGGGACTCTACTCTTCTTCTTCTTCTTCAAGTGCCGTAATCTTAATCTCTGATTGTTAATCTTCTCCTAACCTAAGCTCTTTGGATTGTAAGATTCATTCTCAGGTGCATTGTATTGTTCCATTATTACATCAGGCGGAGCTTCATCATTGGTGAGGATCTTCGGACCCTAAGCCAAGAAGTCGGTTATTTGATTCCAAAGAAGTAAAATGGGAGACTCATTCATTCTAAATTCATTTGGCTTAAATCAGGAACCTATCGAAGCGAGTCTCAGTTTTATTAGGACTCGTTCCATATAAATATTATTACGAATGACTCCCTTCCGTAACGAAGAACCGAGAAGAAGACGGTAATCAATTTAACTATTTTTAGAGTGGAGGGAGACTTGGAGAAACAAAAGGGAGTCAAAGTCCATTGTTTTGGTTCCTGGTTTGGTTTTTATGTCGTTTTATTCCGCTTCTGAAGAGTCAGAGAATGTTAATGGTAATTTCCAAATCTCCTGCTGATGGCAATGGTCCCTCGAGAGATGAATCTTACCAGAACCCGTTCAAATGAAATAATCAATTCTCTTTTTATTATTCTAGCTTGCCCTCCTTAGGGTCATCTACATCCAAAAATACTCCCGACTTTACTAATTTCCTATGGTCCTTCACATTACCAGTAATTAATGACGCAGTCCTGAGTCCGATGCATGGAAATGGGGACAACTCCATTGCCCACAAAATCATTTCACCATCAATTTTTATTCAAGAACTTCCTGATTCGGAAACCATGTAACATGAGACACGTTCTACCAACAGTTTTAAAAATTTTGATATACTGAATGTAATTGAAGTCAAAGTTTTTACTTATGTCCNGACACGTTCTACCAACAGTTTTAAAAATTTTGATATACTGAATGTAATTGAAGTCAAAGTTTTTACTTATGTCCCGGGGATTAGAAAACAAGAAGGCCTAGAGAGTCCTTGAATAGTTTTTTTTTATTGTGTAAGGGTCTCTGGATGCCATTAATATGTGGAGAATAATGGAATGGTCTAACCAAGATCNGACACGTTCTACCAACAGTTTTAAAAATTTTGATATACTGAATGTAATTGAAGTCAAAGTTTTTACTTATGTCCAGGGGGTTAGAAAACAAGAAGGCCTAGAGAGTCCTTGAATAGTTTTTTTTTTATTGTGTAAGGGTCTCTGGATGCCATTAATATGTGGAGAATAATGGAATGGTCTAACCAAGATCTAAGCAGTATCATCTATGTTCAACTCCAAAAATATTGAGGTAGGATTGATACACCTGTATTCTACCTGAGTTATGGTTCCTTTTAAGGCTCAGAAATTGAAAGTGTGGATGGAGAGGCCTTGAAACATTTTAGATGATTATGTTGAGGTTGGTTGACATTGACATAGAGAAAAGTTAAGGAGGGTCTAGGGTTTCTAACAGAGAACCACTTTTTTTTTTGTTGAATACCATGATAAAAGTTTACAAGGACAAGAAATGAGTACATGAGAGCCCTTAATCGGTTCGCATGTCGCTTGTACAAAGCAAACCGATTTGATAGGTTGATGTCATATATAATCATTATGTCACACTTTCCTCAAATATTGTTCTATTGTGACCGTATTAACCCCATTTAATGAAAAAAAAAAGTCTTAGCGGCTCAGAAATTTTGCAAAGAAAAAAGTGTAATGGGTCATCACAACGGCTTGTAGTGGTTAGTAAGGGATTTAGAAGATGATAGATTCTGAAAAATGGTAATGATGCATTTATACCGCTGCAAAGTCTGTGTAAAATGTTGGTCTTGTCCCGTCGTAAAATATATTTGAAAAGAGTGCTCGTTTAATCAATCAGAGTATTGAAGTTTTAATGCTTGATTATTTATGTAATAATTCCTGTTGTTGTTATCCATGATTTCTTGTAAGCATCAGATCCAATCAGAGAGGGCGGTGAGACTCTCAATCACCTCTTATGGATAATTGGGGAGTACGGCAGAGATAGATTACACATTTCCTGTCAGTTGTCAATGGAATGGAAAGATGTTACAGGATCGGGAGTTAGTCCAATGGTAAGAATGACATGCATCTTCCTTGATCGCCGTGGAATTCGTCTTGTCATCTTTATGATGAGTTAATCAGGTATTGTTTTCAGGAGCCTTTAGCATGTGTGGGAGAGCGATCTACGACCAAAATGGAACCAAGTGAGGAGAGATCGAAAAGTTGAAGACTTCGTTGAGGATTACATCGAAGTCGTAGAGTGTGAACTAGTGTTTGTACTTTTTTTTTTTTTTTTTTTTTTTAAAAANTGTTCATCTGCAAATGGAGATGAGAAGATAAGAAGGTGCAGGAGGAAGTCGACAGATTTATTGAGATGGACATAGCGGTTTCTTCTCCTTGACCCCGACTTCATCATTGTCTTTCACCATGGAGTCAGTGATACACGGCCAGAAGGAGCCAAAATTCACCCATCGACAAAATCTCATTCTCATCAGGAATGAAAAAAAAAAAAAATTGGCAAACAGGTGGAATGAGAAGGTAGAGAACAACTTTTGCCAATAATAATTTTTATTGTTAGATAAGGTCGAGTCAATAATTCCTTACGAACATAGTGGTAGTTTGGTGATGAGGTGACCAATGACTTCAATTTTAAGTTTTCCTTGAGTCATTACTCATTACATTAGAATTTAAACTCCGAAAGTTCATCACATGATGTACTCCTTTACTCATTTCTCAAATATGTACGCAACTGTCATTAAGATTATAATCCACCCCTCAAAGTAATTAAGGGTTGACTGAACCTCTTCCATGTCACTGATTTTGATACATCGTACGACAATAACGACATATAGGAAATAACAACTTTTACTTATTAGAAGTATTTAGAATGGCAGTAAGGGAAAATAATACAGTGGTCAAAATAATTATAAAACGAGATGAAAGTTACTTTTGGGTTCATTCATAGAGAAAGTACCTCGACTACAAATTAATAATTAGTTTTCTCAGAAAAAAAAATTTTTTTTTTTCAGAACGCAAAAATATTTTCAATTATTAACTTGACGCTTTCATCCTTAAGTACTTTTAGTTATAATTTTTGCCACGCACACTTCGCAAAGATCTTTTGCAAAAAAAAAAAAAAAATTTTTCGTTTTCAGATTCCTAATATCCAAAAAATCTCATGAAAAAAAAAATTTATTTTTTTTTAAGTCGAAGTAATTTCGATCGAAGCAAAGTGAACAAATCAAAAGTAACTCCCATCTTCTTCAATAATATTTCTTTTTGACATCAAAATTTTGACAAGGAAAAGAGTTGAGCCCCATCGACTTTGGTGTTTAGTTGATGTTATGAGTGTGTTATTTATCACATACAGGATATACCTGACTGAAGATGAAACATCATGGAAAATCATCACCTCAGTCAACGACCTTCTCGAAGTGCAATTTACACAATTTAAATTTTAGATGTAAATTACTCTGCAAAAAAAAAAAAAAGTTATTTACACTAGGGAATGGGATCCATTGAATAATGGTGAGGGTGGTGGATTGAATGGCAGTTTGATTTTTAAGAAGGCTTCATGATTTCTTTTTACCATCATCCCTAGGATATATCTTTTCTAACTACATCACTTTTCCTTTTATTATCATAATCACACCTTCTACCAAGCTGTCCAATTCAAATGATCTTCGCTCGGATTAATTATTACTTATTCACAAAACTTACGGAGTGATACTAATAGTAAAATTTTTTTTATAATACCTTTGCAGAAACCTTTTCACCCTTTTCCTCCTCTTGGTAGACTCGGAGTGAACGGATGATTAAAAATTTCATTAAATTCTGTCCATCCTTTCAACTCCTCCTCCTGCTTACCAGTAAATTTTTATTTCCTAAAGGTCTTTGCCAAAGTTTAGGAGTGTATATGCGATTAGTTTAGAGAATTGAAGAGATGATGATGAGTAATAAAACTCGTTATTAAAATGAGTGTGGATTTTTAATTTTTCAGTAATAGTGAATTTCCTGAGGAACTCATGTAAAGAGGTTTTTTTTTTGTAAAATTAAAAAGTTAATTATGAATATCCGTTTTTATAGGGCTTGGGGATGAAGAAGATGAATTATGGATGATTACTTTGAGACTGGGTCATGTATCGATGAACGGGAGCAAGTGACTATTCAGTTATTCAGTTACTCTGTCAGTCCATCGGCACTTTATCATTTGAGATGAATTTAGGTGGAGAATGAGAGAGACTCGTGTCGTGTCACTGTCAGTAGAGGTGGATTACCTCTAAAAATTAGAATGGACGAAAGGTAAGTAATTAAAATCTGATCCTGACACCAATGTGTCAGGGTGTGGTCCTCCTACCTCCAGGGGCCATTATGTCAATGTTTCTGAGAAACAGAGATCAATTTCTGTTGACTCCAACCTCAAAAAGTAGTGTTAGGTTTCATTTGACCACTTTAAGATTTTGTTGTTATGTTATTTTGATTAGAACATTATCAAGTGTTTTTCTACGAAACAAGTTATGCGAAATTGATGCCATTTCCTTATTTCCAATTATTATCCCTCTAACCCTATTATTCTCAAACTTACTCCAACGTCCCAACCCTATCAAACTGTGAAATTCAATATTTTTATTTCCACAATTTTCCAAACACTCAAGTACATTGTATATTGGTTCAACATATATCCGGAAAGTTTTGTCGAAAGGCGTTGATAACGGGATTTTTACATAGAGCAGAACCTTGAAATTCAATTCAATTTTGGTTTTAACATTTTGAAATGACTTGAGTCTGTAAAAACAAAAAAAAACAAAAAAACAATAATTGAATGGTTAGATTGAATATTGTTGAAACTTATAAGTGTAGGAAATGAAACAGGATATTATGTAATTAATTACATCCGTAGAGTAGAGTTTTAGGTTGGATTTATTACAGTGTACAGGTAAGAGAACTAATAAATTTTTTTTTTTTTAAAGTTTATGATACACACCTTGAATTATTGTAAAAACGAGTCACCCAATGAAAAAAAAAAGGTGAGAGGTTAAACTAAATTCTCATTTCGTAAATGGTAATTAGGTAATAACAACGATGGGAGACATATGACTGAAGTTACTAACGTCAGTCTGAAAAGTTTGTTATCCATGTTCCATGTGACATGAATCTAGCGACAATGTATCCCACTTTTTTTTTCACATTTTATCTAAAACTTGTTGTCACTACAAAGTGGTGAAGTCGTCAGTAGTCGAGACTGATTACTGATTATGCAGAATTTATTTATGACACGAGATTGGATTGGTTGAAGTAGATTTTTATTATTCAAGCCTCTGGCTTCCGTAAGTTATAGCACAGGTGTTAAGGACAGGTCGGTATCTAGTTGAAGGGATTTGACTCTCAGGTTGGTCAGAGAAGAATATAAATTTGGGCCAATGGCAATGACTCACCTCAAAGGTCATTATTAGGTCCTAGGGTCATTCTCATTTATGATGAATTTTGACCACGTCAAGCGGAGATTCTCAAATAGTTGTCAAACGTCAAGTTATTTACACATTAAAAAATGAAGGCATTGTATTATTTATTTATTCAGTCTTACTGCAATAGTAAATTATTTTAAAATTAACTCAAAATTTATAACTCGGATTTCTTCCTTTGTGGTTATGAATTATGAAAGTTTACACTAATGGAATTGACAATTAATCCTACACCATACATATATTTTAATTAATTACCACTAACTAAATTTTTAGAGAGAGACTTTTTTGAAGTAAACAAACTTAAGAATAATTACTGTTGGAATCATTTAAATCAAACTTTTAGCAAGAATTTACATTAACTTTTTACACATTATTTTAATTTAAAGGACTTGAGCAAAACTTTTGACGGTCATCTAAAATCTCGGAAGGATTGTTTATGACGATAAATGAAAATTACATAGATCGAAAATTCACACGTGTTATTTATTTTTCTCACTGTTTCAAATTACATAATGTATTTTTTTTTAGAAAAAATAATTTAATATAACAGGTCTTCCAAAGTTTTTATAACTCTCTGGCCTTAAATCAAAAAAATTTTTTAAACCGTTTACTGCTCTTTCAACATCATAATTTTGATTCTTCTGACATAAAATAAAAAGTAGTGTATAACAAAATCATTAGGTATAAAAAATTTTTTATTTTTGGAAATAAATAGCAGAATTTTCTTAATGTAATTTAATAAGGTAAACTTTTTACCTTTAAATTGCATCTTGACTTGTGGGAAGCGGGTATATGAAGTAAATAATAGATGGCGGGACGAATCGTAAAGTGATTGACATGTGAGATTTAAAAACCAAAAAAATGGTGGTGGTGGATGTCGTGAGTACCTGAGAATGGTGAAATTGGATTAATGATTATTTATAAATAAAAGTTATATTTAATTTAGGAGTTAATCTGAATTACTCAAATCAGTCATTCTAAGGTACTTTATTCAGGTTAGTTTAACCACAATTAATTTGGTTGTGGCTAGTATTACATTTACTTTTAGTATAACATTGTTTCGTAATTTATAAAACCACACAATACAATAATTCAACTCCGTCCTCCAATAGGAATTGAGTTAAGGACGCGTATGGATTTGTTAACTTAGAAAGAGTCTCTAAGCTTTTCTCACAATAATTTAAAAATACTTTCTCGACAAATTATGGATATAAAATTTTTAACTCCTTGTACATTGGAGTGGGGCTGCTTGATCTCCATGACAGAAACAGAACTAGACTAATAGGTAATTAAAAGAGGTTAAATAGGTTTGGTAGGGAGGGGACTAGCAGTGTAACGGTCCAAGTGTAATTTAAACCTGTGTTAATACTCAAACTGTTTTACAAATTGGCAACTAAAAGTATGTACCAACCAATAGTATTATTAAAATTAATTGTTTTATATATCTTACCTACAAAAGAAAAAAGATTTCTTTCGCTCAAGGAACTGTTTTATGTAATAATTGAGAAAATGGAAAAGAAATGTGCTTACTAAGCCGTTGATGATTAAATTGTTCAGTAGGAGTTAGAATAAAAAACAAATTTGTTTTGGGTTTGGTATATTTTAAAAGAATATTTAAAAAGGCCCTACTAGGTTATAAAGTCAGACTGGACGCATTTCTTCAACCTGTAGTAAAACGTAAAGTTAAATGTGCCATTCGGATTGTCATGACCTAATGATTTCTAGTGATTTTTTGTTTTTACCTTGGCAAATTATACAAAGTGAGACTTTTCTCACAAAGTTATGTAATGAGCTGAATATTTATAGGACATGTTTTTGCGCTAATCTCCTCGGTGGTAGATAAAAATTCAGTTGGTGCTTGTGGTAGTTAACTAAGTACCAGTATCAGTAGTACAACTTCAGAGGTGACACTCACAGAATCAAATTTTGATGATGATCCAATGGTGACGGATAGTCTGAAGCTCTGACGTTAATCCCTATCATTCGCTGTAAATTATCCAGGAGTACTAATCTAGAAATTAAAATAAAACAATGGAAATTGTGAAGTGGAGAAGCTATAATATGTACAAGGAAATTATACGCATAACCACTTCCAAAATTCCTCGTGAATAGTAGTAGTTAATTGGTTTAGTCTCAATTTAGTTTATAAGTTTAGTGGTTGTAGTAGTGTAGCACTGCGGACGTACAGTGTTCCAGGATTCTCTCAAGTCAGTTCCTGAGACCTGGAAATAAAATATTTTCTGGTCAATAATCACATGAAGGTAAATAATTCAGTAGGATCAATTAACAATATTACATTTTAAAACCTTCTCTACTCCATCCAATAGTAACGGCGATCCATTCCAGCTTTCCTGTCCTGTAGACAGTTAGTTAAAATCAGTTGTTACGCTCCTGCGTAAACATTGGGAGTGACGACTTTAGTCTAGTATTTGACTCAGCCATTATATACCTAAACGGCACTAAAAGAGTGATTAGAAATTCAAAGTTATTATTCCTTCAGACAGACGACGTCAAAAGTTTAAGTTAATTAACTGCTTACTGTAATACATCACCAGTCAGTAAGTAGTTTTGCATTTTGAGGATATGCGGATGATTGAACAACTAAATGACCGACTCGCTCTTGTTGTTCCACCAAGTCCAACACTCACTGAATGAGTCCGGTAATAAACTTCAACCTAAAATAATACAAAAAGAATAATAGTTTCGGATCCTTTCAGCATCAGTTCCAATACAAACTGGTAGCTAATTTAGTGTTAATCTTGACTAAACCTGAAATAAAACACAAAGACTCTTCCTGTGTCCGTTTGAGTAGTCGTCAGGGTTGAAAGAAATTGGAATTTTTTCATTGGTTGTGCTTCATGTATTATGAAAAATCCTAATTTCATTTAACATCATCATAACAATAAAAATAGAAGTTGCCTAATCATTACATTTTGTGAAGGTGAGCAAGGTTAGCAGGTCTTCAATGTGTGTCTCAAATATTGTATTTTGTCCATGTCCAGTAGACTCTGACTCTCGACTAGTATGAAGTGTAGTATGGTGTCCATTCGTCTACCGTCATACTCGTCTAAATGATTGGAGTCTTCATATTCTGGTGATTCCTTTATTTTTTTAAATTATTCCCTTTAAATTTTTTATCTAATTGACTCAGTACTTAATTTTATATCATTAGAGTGAAATAACTAACTTTGAAAAGCTTTTTTTTTTGATAATCAAGGTTTATTACCTTTCTGAATGTTTTCTGAATGGATTTGAAGTTTTTCATAATAAAATTCTTTAGTTTTGGCTTTGTAAGTTGGAATTGTCTGACATCTCTGAGACTCTCGTACTCTGTCGGTCTTCCTTCTGTGGTTCCTTACGAAAAAGTAAAAGTTATTTCCCGTCTGACTCTCTCACATAATCTTTATCATTAAATTCGAGTCCCTCCTGTAAAAAAAATGATTAACCAGTATCAAGTTATCGTGTATGAATTAATCCTTGTTAAAATGTAGTAATTTCAATTCCAAAACGAGTAGTTATTATAATGGATAATCCAGAGTGGCAAGGTAAGGTCAATCAGTCTCTCTGTTCTGTAGTTGAAATATAAATTTAAGTAGTAAACTTACTAACTTGTGTAGTCATATTTGGTTTTTGGATTTTCTATGTCCATACGAATCTGGGAAGGGCTCAAACAAAAAATAATAATTAGCAAATCGAACTGAATACATAATTTTTTTTTTCTTCCTTCTGCTGTAGTTAAGTAATAATTAACAAACTTACCTTACCAAATTCAAAAGTATAACTTTGGTCTTGAAATTTTAAGAAGTTTGTTATTTTTTTTTTAAATTGAGAATTCAACGGCCACGGGTCTCCTGAGTATTTATTTATTTATTGTTTACATCTTCTTAGAGTTCAATGACCCCAACCCAATTTAAAAAATTATTTATTATATCCCGCTGTTTTCCATTTTTCTTTCAGTTTTAGTTGAGTCTCCGTAGAGAAAGGTTGTACGACAAAATTTTCTCTGCTATTCGTCGTATTTCTCGAATCAAAATTCGAAAATAAATACAATTTATAAAAACTTTGCAGCAAATCATCGGTGACCAACTAGCAGTCTTCTAGTAGTGTAATAAGGAATCCCGGTGGAGTATTGGACGTAACTTCACGGTCACCGACAAGATCGCTTGCCAACTACGATCTCCAGTCTTCAGGAATTAGGTAAGTTAAGTAAATTAATTCCTTGTTTCTAAACTTTTCAAAATTAACAAGTACTTTATTATAAATAATTTGTAAAATATTTCAGGAAATCATTGGTAATTAATCATCTTAGTAGTCTCATAGAGAGGTCAGGAATCAGGTGGATCACTAGACCTCATCGCAGCCAAAGTCAACCATTACGGTATCGAGCAGATCTCTTGCCAACTACATTCTCCAGGAATTCTGTAAGTAAACTACATAAATAATTTCAAGAGAACCAAATATAAGTATTGACGAATTTTTAGTGCAGGACAAAAGCCAGAACCTTAAGCTAGTTTAAATTTTTCTACTCGTTAGGGGGAGAAGCTTAGATTAGATACCTATTCTGCGAGTGTTTCAATAACGGTAAATTTTAAACTTAGCAGGGAATAGTCGTGAGTTGACACTCATTTTTTTTTCTAGTTTCGGCTTTCCATCTTATAGAATATTCCGGTTAAGAATGATATGGTTTCAAAATGACCGTTTGGGCCGTCCTGGGATGACAGGAGGGTTCGAAAACTTATTAAAAATTTGTAAAACAATATAACTTCAAAATAATGAATAATAATGGGCAGATATTTTTAGTATCAGGTAGTATGAGTTCGTTTAGTTAGGTGGTGTGGAGGTTGCAATGTAACCCAGTGGTGTCGGGTTCAAAACTCAGCTAACGTGAATTTTTTTTTACACAATTAATTATAAAACAAATCTTTAAGTCGGCATTGACCAGGCTACCAGGTACCACTTTAAGGCTTGCGATAGGACTCAGGTCTTATCGATTATTTCCAGGTCTGTATAGAAACTAAAAGTAAATGGACGGAAGGGATGCGGGAATTGACGGGAGGGGTGCGGGATTGTGACGAAATGAACGGAAGTTATGCGGGATAGTGTGAGAGGGATGCGGGAATGGACGAGAGGGATTCAAGATTGTGCGGGAGGGATATGGGAATGGAGTGGTTGGATACGGGATTGTGCGGGAGGGATGCGGCATACTCGGGATGGATGTGGGAAGGCAAGAGAGAGATGATGGAAGACAAGGGAGGGTTGTGGCAATACAAGAGAGGGATGCGGGAAGACAAGTGAGGCATGAGAAAGATATGAGAGGGATGCAGGAAGATATGGAAGGAATGCAGGAAGACGGGAGGGGTGCGGGAAGACAAGGGAGGGATTTGGAAAGATATGAGAGGGATGTGGGATCTCCTCCCTTGTCTTTCCACATCCATCTCATATATTTCTGCATGCCTTGTCTTCCCTCTTGCCCAGTGTTGGGGAAGACCATTTTCCATTAAATCCCATCCCATCTTTGGAAAATAAATCCATCTCCCTATCCCATCACTATCCCATCTTCGGAAAAAAATCCATCTCCCTATCCCATCTCCATCCCATCTTTGGAAAAAAAATCCATCTCCCTATTCCATCACTATCCCATCTTCCCATCTTCGAAAAAAAATCCATCACCCTACCCCATTTCCATCCCATCTTCAGAAAAAAATCAATCTCCCTATCCCATCTCCATCCCATTACCAAGAAAAGAAAACCTATTTCCTATCTCATCTCCATTCCATCACCAAAAAAATTTTTCTCCCTATCCCATCTCAATCCCATCACCAAGAAAATATCTTCTCCTTATCCCATCTCCATACTATCACCAAGAAAATATCTTCTCTCTATCCCATCTCCATCCGATCACCATCATCCATGTCTCCATCTATTCCAATCCCATCTTCCAAGAAGCCTAGCTAGTCTTCTGCCTATCTAACCCATCCCATCTTTAAAAAAAGTATTCTCCGCATCTCAATCCCATCTTTGGAAACAACTTATTTCCCCCACCTTCGTCAAATGAATCTTTTCTCCATCTCCATTTTATTTAACTCCACTCTGGCGGCCGATAAGGTACCAATTTCCTCCCGCACCTGTGGATTTGGTGCCACTCGATTTTTTGGGTCTTCTTAGGGCCGCGCCTGAGGAACGTTGAGGAGCTTTGTCACTTCACAATTTGGACGGAATAGATGCGAGCAGGGACGGGAGGGATGCGGGCATGGATCTGAGGAATGCCGGGGGAGAAAGGAGGGATGCGGGCATGAACGGAAGGGATACAAAAATAGATGGGAGGGATGTGGGCATGGATGGGAGAGAGGCGGGTATGAAGGGATGGGATATGGGGATGGGAGAGAGGCGTGTATGAAGGGATGGGATGTAAGGATGGACAGAAAAAATGAGCGCATATACGGGAGGGATGCGGACATGGACTGGAGGGATTCCGACATGGACGTAAGAGGTGCGGGCATAGATAGAAGTGACACGGGGATGGACGGGAAAGATGCGGTCATTGGCAGGAGGGATGAACGCATGGACTTGAGGGATTGGAATATGCACATGAAGGATGCGGGCATGAATGAGAGGGATTGGGGTATGGACGGGAGGGATGCAAGCATAGACGGAAAGGATGCGCGCAGGACAAAAGGGATGTAGACGTGGACGGGAGGGATGCGGGCATAGATGGAAGGGATGTGGGCAAGGACGGGAGAGAAGCTGGCATGGATGGGATGGATGTGGGCATAGATGGAAAGGCAGCAGAAAACGGCAACATTTTACGGCAGCTTAGTAAGGGTAAATATGGTTCTGCAGCCGCGTCCCTTAAGAAATGAAGTCTTGACGACATGCTGGTCATGTTTGTCAACAATACCATCAGAAACCTTACATACCCGACATGATTTTGAAGATTAATTGAATAATAGATCAATAAAATCGATAACAAAACGACAAAGCAAAAGTTATTTTTGGTTTTGGTTGTTAGATTTCGGATTGAATGGTTTGTAGTTAGAGAAAGCCGAAAATTAGTTTGGAANCCCTTACGAAATGAAGTCTTGACGACATGCTGGTCATGTTTGTCAACAATACCATCAGAAACCTTACATACCCGACATGATTTTGAAGATTAATTGAATAATAGATCAATAAAATCGATAACAAAACGACAAAGCAAAAGTTATTTTTGGTTTTGGTCGTTAGATTTCGGATTGAATGGTTTGTAGTTAGAGAAAGCCGAAAATTAGTTTGGAATGTTGCCGAGTATTTTAGATAACAATTAAAATATTGAAAAGAATTTTTTTCTCACCATCTATTTCCATCCCATCTCTTACTAATAAAACGCTTTTCGCCACCTTCGTCTTAAATCTAAGCAAGAAAAAGTATGTCCCCCATCCCAATCCAATTCGCAAAATGTTTTCCCCAATCCAATCCTTATCACATTTCCAAAAAAAAATTCTTCTCCCTATACCATCCCCCATCCCTTCACCAAGAAAAGAATCTTCTCCCTATCCCATATCCATCTCATCACCAAGAAAAAAATTCTTCTCCCTATCCCATCTCCATCCCATCACCATCCCATCACCAAGAAAAAAATCTTCTCCCTATCCCATCTCCATCCCATCACCAAAGAAAATCTTCTCCCTATCCCGTTCTCCATCCCATCACCAAGAAAAAAATCTTCTCCCTATCCCATCTCCATCCCATCGCCAAGAAAAAAAGTTCTCCCTATCCCATCTCCATCCCATCAGATGGGGATGGGGAAGATGGTTTGCCCAACACTGCCCTTGCCTCCCTTGCACTATGCTTTATTTCACCCATGTTATACACATACAGTGTAGTTTTAAATGGAAAATTTTGCTGGTTTTCAAGTTACTTTTTGAAAGCGAAGAAACAACGGATTTCAGATTTATTGGTGTCGAAAGGAAGACCAAGCATCAGTCGTCAAGGTTACCTTGCTATTTTCATGATTTTGAATGTAGTTTATTAGTTTTTACAACTTCCGGAAAACACTTTCAACATAGGGAGCATAGATGGGCAATCACAAATTCACTTTTCCATCCGACACAAATATTTTATTTTATGTTGCAATGAATTTGTTTTAGTGATTGAAAAGGACGTGTCCTAAAAGATCTTAGTAAGAAATTATATCATTTTAAAGAATTTTGATTCCTGATTCCGCATATCGCATCCAATATTTTCTGGACGGGCCTTTCCTACATTTTCTAGGGGATAGGATAACTATCCTATCACTCAAAACTTAAATCTTTGAACACTGCCTTAAGAAACGCATGTAATTGGCATTACCTTAAGAAAAAAAAGTAAACAAGAAATAAGTGGTATTCGCTAGGCTGCCGGTTTTGGTCGGAGTCCGTGGCTTCAAAGTTACGTACTCGGACTCCAGCAGAAACATTTCCGCGTGTCTCAGGAGTCATTGGTTCGGACTCGGAAAGATTTGGTAGTAACTTCGGAGTCAAAAAGGATTTTTTTTTCTGCTAAATAGTGCCTTTAAATTATTCCAAAAACTGTTGATCCTGTACACCCGATTTATACTTTGCGTATTTCGTGCGTTGTGTACAAAATATGCAGTTATATTTGTTAATTTTATTTCAAATACTACAATTTCTCATAGCAACATTTTTACAACTAGTGACAAATTAACGAAAAATGCTGCACTTTATCTAGACACCGGACGGAGTACTCAAAGCATATAACGGGCGTTAAAAAAATTGAATGAAGTTTGAGTGGCAATGTCGGACGTTACAGAATTTTTCACAATTATTTCTTGTATCATTCAATACAAATTTCTATAGCCCAAATCTCACAGCTATAATATGTTATATTTTGCCCATGTACGCCTGGGTCCTGGGTATTAGTGTCGACAGGCGAGTACACAACACTCTCACCAACGAAATTAGTGATAATTTAGGCCTGTCCATGTAGCATAGTGCCTTGTCTTCCCGTCTAACGAACCCTCCTGTCATCCCAGGAGGGCCCAAGCGGCCATTTTGAAACCATATCATTCTTAACCGGAATATTCTATAGATGGAAAGCCGAAATCAGAAAAAAAATGAGTGTCAACTCACGACTGTTCCCTAGTTAGACAAACAGATTTGAAATACAAATTTTATTCGGGCCTGATTGGCTGAAGTTGAATTTTCTTGGGGTATTTTTATTGAAACACCCGCTATGAGCAAGTATTTTAAAATTACAATTGGCTTCGCTTCTTATGAGTTGGGGTATGGTTAGAACGGTTATGATAAAACCTCCGGTCCGTGCTTAGAGATGGGCACATTAATCTAAAAATTCGCTCATAATGAATTGGTTAAAATGGACAATCGAGTGTAATAAACCATATGCCTCGCTGTTTAGCCTTTCACTTCTTCATCGTGACCATGGGAGATGAACGAGAGAAAATATTGTGGAAAAAGTCAAGTCAATTGAATAAATTGCGTTGTGAATGAATGGAGAAATGAAATCTAGAATCATTGAAGGGACATATTTGTTTTTATTACATGGTACAGCAAACAAGATGAAACATTTATCAAGATTTAATTTTTTTTACTGTTGATTCTATTTAACAACTTTTCTAAATCGTGAAGTTACCATTAGCAGTGTAACAATGTAGAAGACACTTTACAATACTCTTCAATATTTTTCTGAACATCGAGGCGATGAGGCAGTAGACTTTAGAAAAAGGAAAAGATTGAACCAAAGAAATAAAAAAATATCGGGTAACATGCTTATAAATTTAGCCGTTGTTCATTATTCAGTTGTTATATTCTTAAGACTGTCAATTTTTATGTAAAGTATCCCTTCTCAAGTCATGGAAAAATGACGTCATGTGAAACATGCTTTCTAGGGTACCAAAATTGATTGCTTACCATTTATGTATGGTACGATACCGTGAATCATGTGAAAAAATTTGCGCTGTTCCAGTGTTCGGCATCCCGTCCCTGTCCGGACGGGGACGAGGAACCTTTCTTTCTCAAAAGACGGGGACGGGTGAGTCTATTTGTTGGGAATGACGGAGAAGTATTTTTTTTAAAGACGGAGAAGGGACGGGGAAGCCCGTTTCTTAAAGGAGACGGAAAAAAAATTTTTTTTTTAACCAAAAGACGGGAACGGGACGCGGACGGGTGAAGGTAATTTTTTTTTTCAAAAGACAGGGATAAGACGGGTGAGGCATGTTATTTCCACAATTGAAACTTAGCTGGAATCGAAATTTGAAATTTCGATCATTTGAAATCGAAATCGGTAGTTCGATTTCGCGAACCCGAAAAGTTGTAACTTCGATTTTGAAAGCCTGGAAAGTTATGGGTTTCGATTTCGATTTCGAATGCGTATGGAAAATTGATTTCGATTCGCTTGGGATTATGGATTTTAATGTCGATCACCTCGAATTTACGAATTTTAACTTTCAAAATATCTACCGAAATGTATGTACTCTCGAACCAAATAGCATTGAGCCCTCGAAGTCCTCGCCGCGAGATTTTTTGTTTTTCATTTCGAGATGTGCACGTCTTCTGATTTAAATTTTATGGCGATGAAGTTAAAAAGTTTAATTTGCGATTCAGATAAGTCTTATTCTTGGATTTACTTTTAGCTTGCCACCAAAAATTCAAAAAGACAGTGATTTAAAGGTGAAACAGTTTCTAACTATGTTGAAAGAGAATGTATACAAGGAATTGGGTGGGAGACACCTAAAAAATTTCTGAAAAAAATTGGAATTAGAATTATGATTCAAGCACTGCTATAGCATGTGGTGTTATCATATCAACGGTAAAAAGTCATTCACAGTTCTACCACCAAAAACTGAAAACGATACACCTGATCGTCACACAAAACAAATTGATTCGTTTACGATCTCTGTAATCAGACAAGTCTGTCATTGCTTTTATGAAAGTAATGCGTATTCTACAATCGAAAACTTGCACCAAAAGATTAAATATCACAACTTATTCAGTAACCTATATAACTGGAATGACATGACATAGCAGCTCAACGTGAGTACTATTATAGAACCAACAATAGATTACAGTGCGTGTGCGTAAAATTTCTCGGAATCACTAAAAAAATACCGGGGCTTACTGCTCACACCTGACCGAGAAAATTGGCTTGGTAATCTTATNAACCTATATAACTGGAATGACATGACATAGCAGCTCAACGTGAGTACTATTATAGAACCAACAATAGATTACAGTGCGTGTGCGTAAAAATTCTCGGAATCACTAAAAAAATACCGGGGCTTACTGCTCACACCTGACCGAGAAAATTGGCTTGGTAATCTTATATTCTCGGTCAGGTGTGAGCGGTAAGCCGCGGTATTTTTTTTACTCACACGCACTGTAATCTATTGTTGGTTCTATAATACTTACGCCACGTTAAACATTTCCGGGACACAAGGTACAACACATTTTACTGTAATGAAACTTGGTCTCTCCAAATCAAAAACGAAATAAATACAGGTAACTTGGTTTAAATGATGCAGAAGTCAAAATTCAAAAATATGAAGAGAAATATTGGATTCGCGATAGACTAATTGAAAGAAACATGGAATTAATCAAATCTACCCAAAATCCTGATCTAAGATCNCTTACGCCACGTTAAACATTTCCGGGACACAAGGTACAACACATTTTACTGTAATGAAACTTGGTCTCTCCAAATCAAAAACGAAATAAATACAGGTAACTTGTTTTAAATGATGCAGAAGTCAAAATTCAAAAATATGAAGAGAACTATTGGATTCGCGATAGACTAATTGAAAGAAACATGGAATTAATCAAATCTACCCAAAATCCTGATCTAAGATCAGAAAATTTTATTGATCTGTGTAGAAACTTTCGAAATTTCTGATGACGACATGTCGTTCGCGGACTAAATCATAATACAATTTAATGACTACCGCACACAACTCAAATTTTAAAATGTTTGTTTGGAAAACTGTAATATGCGAATCCCGCCGAGGGCTCAATGCTATTTGGTTCGAGAGTATCTTGAATTCGATTTTTTTGTAATAATACTGTGACGGTTGGTTACTCTGTGTCCTGTCTCCTGACAGGACAAACGAGACAAGAGACAGAGTACACCACCAAATNTTATAATACGTAATTTGAATTTGCAAGTATTATTACAATAAAAAATAAAATAAAAATTAGCACAAAATTTATATCCAAAATTTTACTTATTCGAATGGAAATGCAAATTTCGATCACCTTGGAACTCAGAATTTCGATTTCGAATGANAAAATTTTACTTATTCGAATGGAAATGCAAATTTCGATCACCTTGGAACTCAGAATTTCGATTTCGAATGAGAAGGTAATTTCGATTTCGATTTCCACTAGTCTATGTTAAAAAGTATGGTTATATTAAAAAATAAGGGGGTAAAAGTGGTTTGCAATCGTACAGCTAAAAGCAAGATCTATCGGCAGCGTTGCAGTTGTAGTGGAACTGATGTTTCAAAAATCCACACTTGGAACTTATACCAATCGAAATTATTTTTCATTCGAATTCGAAATCGAAATCAAATGGAAACTCATAACTTTAAATACAACACTAAGCACTCGAAATCGAAATATAACAATAAATTTTACTGTATAACAATAAATTAGATTTGAAAATGTTTAATTTTCGGATAATGGAATGCAATTTCATTGAAAAAAAACTACGAAACGGGAAATATTTTATTTCAAGCCAGGACAGAGTAACCAATTTTATTGAAAAATGGGGACGGGAAGGTATTAATTATTTTAAGTAAGTACGGGAAGGGACGGGGACGAGGAAGTCGATTTTTCTGAAAAGACTGAGACGGGACGGGNATTATTTTAAGTAAGTACGGGAAGGGACGGGGACGAGGAAGTCGATTTTTCTGAAAAGACTGAGACGGGACGGGAAGTCTTTTTTTTTTGAAGACGGGGACGGGTGACTGTTCTGCCGAACATTGCGCTGTTCTTCATGAATTACNGGGAAGTCTTTTTTTTTTGAAGACGGGGACGGGTGACTGTTCTGCCGAACATTGCGCTGTTCTTCATGAATTACTTACGATGCACATTGGGCAAATCATAATGTACAGCGTTCAGTAAATACCCCGCAAGTCACACATTTGGTCGTTTCATTCATTTACCCTAAAGGGCAAACGAATTAATCGACCAACCTAGCAATTTGTACATAACTGAAGTGCAAAAACCTCTATACATGAAGGAAATGAGTTTGTTGTGAGTTATAATGGAATAAGATAGGGGGTTTCCAACCCCCTAATTTTTTGTGCATACCTTTTTCAATTAAAATTTTCTCCATGTATAGAGACGTCTGCTCTTTATTGTAGATTTAGTTGTTCTTATGCTTAAATTTGCAAAAGTACATATCAGTGGGCTAATTGGTTTGTCCTGTAGGATCAATTAAAAACAATATGTTTTAAAAGAGGAGTATTTACTGAACGCTTTATAATCAAAAACTGTTTTTCAACATTAACAACATTCATCAACATGTAAACTTTGTCAAAACCGAAACTGAAATTTGATTTTTTATCATAACCAAAATCGAAGCCAAAAAATTTTTTCAATTAATTCCGAAACCTAACCCGAAACTTCAAATTTCTTCAAAATTAACTTTTCGAATATTCTTGAGCATCCAAAAATTCATATTTTCAGAAAAGTATATTTTTGTCCAGTGAAAAAGACTTGATTTTTCGAACGTGTCACTACTTTTCAATGCTCTTTCTGAAACTGTTTCGAAAATATTAATTTCTGACATTTTCTAGTTCACTGTAAACATGCTTTCTTTAGCAAAGAGAATGATGTGTAAATAAGGTTCCAATTTTATGAGATAAACAAAAAAATCAAAAGAATATTCCAAAAATTGTTCCTTTGAAAAAATTATAACTTTTCTTTCAGTGATTGTTAGAGAATTGAGTTTTTCTGTTATATCCTACTTTTCAATGCCGCTTCTGAGATTGTCAACATTCACGAAAACAAACATTATGAAATACAGTAGATGATCCAACTTTGCAACCAACAACACTCATAGGCCAGGTGAGATTAAAGCTCCTCCCAAACACATCTACAGTAAAACCTGTGTTTGTGCAACAACCAAGCTCCGCCTCGTCTTACTTTTCCCATATGGTGGTAAACGTAAAACTCAAATAATTGGACGGCACTTTTTCAACTTTGGCTAAAAGCTTTTATTCTTGAAAGTAAAGTTAAGTGAAGTAACCTTTAACTGCATCTTTACGGTATTGGGAGTGTCTATCATTATATCTCACGAATCAGATTAGTTGCACAAACACAGGGTTTACTGTACCGTAAAGTTACAGTGAGAAGGTTGTTTTTATTTCAAATAGCTTCTACGCCAACTTTTCAGTTTTTGCGAANAAGTTACAGTGAGAAGGTTGTTTTTATTTCAAATAGCTTCTACGCCAACTTTTCAGTTTTTGCGAAGCAGTTAATAATAGTTGTTTCTTTGATTTCAGCCCATGACTTACAAACCATGTCAATACCATGCNTTTTTGCGAAGCAGTTAATAATAGTTGTTTCTTTGATTTCAGCCCATGACTTACAAACCATGTCAATACCATGCATAAGAGTAATATGTTTAAAGTTATTTCCTTCGTCGAGAAACTTGACAAGTAATTTAGAGCAATTGCTATTAAATATCGCCTGTGGTAAGTTTCCTGCAAATATTTGAGTTAACACGGTTGTCGCCACCTGGGGAATGTGANTTTTTGCGAAGCAGTTAATAATAGTTGTTTCTTTGATTTCAGCCCATGACTTACAAACCATGTCAATACCATGCGTAAGAGTGATATGTTTAAAGTTATTTCCTTCGTCGAGAAACTTGACAAGTAATTTAGAGCAATTGCAATTAAATATCGCCTGTGGTAAGTTTCCTGCAAATATTTGAGTTAACACGGTTGTCGCCACCTGGGGAATGTGAGACAAGGGGGAGTAATGTTGTTGCAAAGTTGAATCATCTACTGTAATTCGTTCCAAATATACNAGACAAGGGGGAGTAATGTTGTTGCAAAGTTGAATCATCTACTGTAATTCGTTCCAAATATACAGGGTCATTTATCTTTTTTGCACGATCAATGGCACGGCAAAGGCATAAATTCATTTTTTCTATGTTATCGCGACACTTTACTTAAAAATATACAATCTGCTACGACATGTGTTAGAAGAAATAGTCATATGATACAATTGCTGTTGAAATAAGAAATGAGTAGTGCAAAGTAGAGAAGCGAACAGAAAAGTCGCAAGGTTCGTTTCCCTGTTGACTGAAGTGGAGTAGATGCTCAGGGGTCAAGGCCCATTCCTCGATTTATTTCTCTCTCAACTCACCCTTAGTACCTCATTATTACTGAATCGCATATCGTCATATGACATAATAATCTTGGTTGAGTATTTGCAAATCGTTTTTTGATAGTACATGGTGAGTAATCTTTTTAGTACCCTAGAAAGCATGCTTTCACATGACGTCATTTTTCTGTNTTTTTTGATAGTACATGGTGAGTAATCTTTTTAGTACCCTAGAAAGCATGCTTTCACATGACGTCATTTTTCTGTGTCACCGCACATTTATTTTTCTGTGTCAATAAAAAAGTTAGCAGTCGGCTACGGCAGAATCTTTTAAAGAAANGTGTCACCGCACATTTATTTTTCTGTGTCAATAAAAAAGTTAGCAGTCGGCTACGGCAGAATCTTTTAAAGAAATAAGCAAAAACTACGAGTGTGCGGGATTTTGAATTAAGACATGAGCAATGGCAAAGAGTGTAGTAAACCAGAGAAGCAGAGAGAGGGGTCGGCAGGTTTTCTGTTGACTGAGGTGGAGTAGATCGAAAGGGATCATACCCAATTGCTCGACTTTGGGTTTATTCTCTCAACTAACCACTTTTCGCCATGACAGAATCCCCGTTGCTAAAAAATAATGGGTTTGATTTTATATCNCCCCGTTGCTAAAAAATAATGGGTTTGATTTTATATCCGCAAATATTGCAAGCAACCACATAGATTGGGAGGAGCTATGGTGAAAATGGAGAAAAACGGTACTAAAAAAGATAAATGACCCTGTATAAGGTTTCTCCACCAAAGGACATTGGGCCAAAGTCCCTTCCTGTTTTAAAATAGTGGAACAGGCTTTAAAATCATTTAAAATTTTAAGTTTCAAACATAAATTATAATGGTTAATGACTGCTCAATACAAGCAATTTTATTAATTATAAGGTGTGAGTATATTTACGGCTACTCATTCAGTCAAAATATCCCTGTATTATAGCTACGATAGTAGAATAACAGTAAAATGGGTTTCATTTTGGAGTTTTTATGCGTGTGATTTTTTTTTTTTTTTTTTTTAAATACGACCAAAGGTGACCTTAATCAGTCCACAAAATTCAGCTTTTCGAACTCTTCGAGAGAACTAACTCACCGATATCAAAATTCTTTCATTTATTATGTATTCNCAAAATTCAGCTTTTCGAACTCTTCGAGAGAACTAACTCACCGATATCAAAATTCTTTCATTTATTATGTATTCTTCACATCTGAATACATGGGAATTAGCCCTAAACCAATTTTATTTGACTCATNTATGTATTCTTCACATCTGAATACATGGGAATTAGCCCTAAACCAATTTTATTTGACTCACTCCATTGGCTAGAAACTTCTGCCTTCTACATTTGAACCAGTAGTGTTCAGAATTTCTTTTGGAAAACACAGTGTGTCATGTTAAAAAGATACTTGAGTGTTAACATTAAAAATGGGAAGCCTAATGCCTGATCCAAACTTGCCTTTCTCTCATCGTGCTCTAGGGAAAATGCAGTATTATTTTAAATATTCAGTAAATTGTGAATAGAGTTGTTATGGTAAAAAGTGATTGTATTGTTCAAAGTTTCTAATCGCACCGTATTTTCCCTAAGAGCACAATAGGAGAAAGGCAAGTTTGGATCAGGCATAACTCAGATTGGAGTAAACATGCAATGAATAACTGGAAGAGAAGGATGTCAGCGAATGAGCACTGGTTATGAAAAGAAAAGTAAAAAGAAAGGGCTGATTAGCATAAGTATGGCGCGTGTGAGTGTCATTGGCTCGGATGGTGATGATTGTACGGAGGTGGATAATTCTGATGTTGGTCGACCTTGAGCTCGTGCGGTGGATGGAGTTACATAATTGATAATTAGGGGTTGGATTAGTTTATTCCTGGAAGTTGGATTGGTAATGTTGGTGGTGGTAGGTGGTAAAGAAAGTGGTTCGGAATGTAGGGCAAGTTGGGTTGAATGACGACATGCGGATACGGAAGAGAAAGCACCATGCCAGGGTATTGATTCCTTTTTTTTTTCTTGTTTCTTGGAGTGAGACTGACTGTTGAGGGTGGGATAGGAGACGATGAGCCGTCGACGAGTCCTGAGTCCTCGGTTCTTCTAGCCCCAGACTCCTGACTTTCACTTTAGGCCGGAGAAAGGAGAGCTCTTACCATTAGCCTTCTAGTACTATGATGAGAGAGAATCCGCAAAATAAAAGTCCAAATAAGCATAGCTTTCTGCATCCACTGCACTGTGGGTGGGTTTCTCTCTCCATTCTTCACCGAGAAAGTAAAAGTAGGTGATGTCGACTCGTTCTGGACTACTTTCTCTCTGTGAGTGGTAAAAAAAAATGAAATCTCTTGGGCCTCCTCGAAGTATAATACAAGTAGTAGTCCTTGTCTTATAGACCTTAGAAGTAGTAGCTTTTCCGTCATGATTAGCTCAAGTCCAGAATGAGTGGGAGGTCTTGAGTAGCATGTGTGTCATATCCATGACGACGACAGGAAGAAGTCCTCAACTCTGTCAACAGAAAGGTCTTGACAAAGAGAGTTCCTTCCATACATGATTCCTTGTTATTAGGATTGAATTGATGAGTCAATATAGTAGATTGAATATATATAGGTTGTTATTTTTCTATGAAAGAATGGAACCTGACCTAGTGGTAAAGACTGGGGTGTCTTTGTTGAGTCCTTGTCTTTGAATAAGATACAATTTTCCAGAATGATAGGGTAGTGTCAGTATTTTTCCGGATTAATTGTAATTCTAGTGAGAAATGTAGAAGGGTAAGGACGTGGGGATTGTCTGATAATAGTTGTGTCTACGGATCTAAAGGCAGAGAGTCCCTGCCCTTTTGAATGTGGGCTTTGGCTCTCATGCGCGTAGTAGAGCGATCGATGTTACTGTACAGGAGAAAGAAATTGGCACGGTGTCAAGGAGAGAATATGGTTCTTTTGGATTTCTTGACTAGTCCGCTCCTCGTCTCCTTCTGGATCTCGACTCTCAGGACTTTACAAATGGCCTTTCTTCGAGCCCAGACACTGGAAAGGGACTCCTCTCCACAGGCTTTCTCCAGGATTTGGCCATGATAAGGTTCTTCTCAGAAGAAGGGGTCGCAGAAGGGTACTCGAGCTCTGTAAAGGGAAGGGCTCCAGGAGACTAGTCACTTGAGTCCAAAAAGCCTCTCCCTCTCTCTCTCCATGAGGACGTCCAGCATGTAGCTAAGGATCCACACTTCCGCAGTGCTATCGCCACTTTTACCTATCCCTCTTCTTCCTCTTTCACTCCTTCAGTCTCTCAACTACTCATCACTTATTATAACCATTTGATTCACTCCGCTAACTTAAGTAAGTGACCTTCTCTCTTTTTTTCGGTTCACTCATTCAGTCAAATCTTACTTCACTAAATACATTATCAAATCACTACTGTCAATTTTACAAGGTGTTAGATTTATTCTCTCAAACAGTTTACTTCTACGAAGGAGGAAATTAATTTGAAAATGTTATCATAGCAGGGTGTCGCGGAAATACGAGAAGTGAATTTTTCTTCTTCTTTTTTCCTAGTCAATATCTTTGACATTAATTGCTTTGCACTATATAGAGGAAAATTTTTTTTTTGGAGATAACTGGATTAGGTAGTTTGGGATTTTAAAATTGTGCTACATTTTTTATCAACAATTGTTTCCAAATCAATCTTATTCAATTTGGATTGGGGGACTAGATAGGAGGTATTAATCATGTTGGACTAGTGTAGAGAGTTTTGGTGATTGGTTGAGTATTAGTAAAATTGGGAATTTTCGATGCCTCATCATCCTTTGGATGAGGTTTTAAGCGTAGCTTCGAAAAGATTGAGAGTGGAAGGAAGATGAGTCCCAAAATATCTCATCCTAATTTTAGAAATTTAGAAACCAGCTCCCTACTCTTCTAGGCGAAAAAAAGATTTTTGTTGGTAGTATTTAGTGCCGCTACTGGATTTCGCTTGTTCCCCGGTGAGCTCTGTTTTTTTTTTGGTTTTTTTTTTCACTACACGAAAGTGGAAAATAATTTTTGGAAATATTTTTTCTAAAATAATAGAGTGATTCCATAATTCCAATTGGTGTAGCAACGGTGAGAACTGACTTTAGTTCGCTTTTGTTTTCTTTGTTTACCAAAGAATAGCTGAGAGGTTTTTTTTTTAATCGAGAAGAACCAACTTCTTTCCTAATTTCAAATTTTGCATTTAGTTCACACATTCTAAATTATCAAAAAATTTTTGAATTCTACTAACGTGTAAGTTGTATCTTTTGAAAATGGAATATATTTAATGTTAGTAGGTTGTTCAGATTGACCACTTGACTGACGACTGAGATTGCTTGAGTTGTTGAATGTGATATCTAAAGGAGATTTTTTTTTTCTTACAGTTTCCTGTACCGAGTGAAGGAGTTTTTTCTTATTAGGATAGAAAGCAGTGAAACCCAGCAAAGAAGTCACAATGACTGAGAAACTGAAAATTTCGCTGAAGGAGCTGCGGGAGTTGATGGAACTCCGAGGAGATGAAGCTCACGACAAAGTTGCTTCCCTGGGTGGTGTTCAAGAAATTTGTAAAATGCTCGACGTCTCACCCATTGATGGTAAGAATATAACCATGTCAATTGGTAGCCTTTAATGTTTGTTATTATTATCTCTTCTAGGTATTCCTGACGACCCCCTTAATTTGTCTCGACGGCGGCAAATCTTTGGAGCGAATGTAATTCCACCGAAACCTCCGAAGACGTTTCTACAGTTGATGTGGGAGGCCGTTCAGGACGTGACCCTTATTATCCTTCAAGTTGCCGCCATCGTGTCTTTGGTTCTCTGGCTCGTAACCCATTATGCAAATGTGGAGGATTCAGAGAAGGTTGAAGATGAGTCTCATGGTTGGATTGACAGTGTCGCCATTCTTCTATCAGTTTCCGTTGTAGTGCTGGTCACTGCATTCAATGACTACACAAAAGAACGTCAATTTCGCGGTTTACAATCAAGAATCGAAGGAGAGCACAATTTCTCCGTTATTCGTGGTGGGGAAGTTCATCAGATACCGGTTACTGAAATTGTTACGGGTGATATTTGCCAAGTGAGTTACTTTGGAATAGCAGGATTGATAATATATTGCAAGGGTAAATAATTATTACTGTTATTTTTTTTAGGTCAAGTATGGTGACTTACTTCCAGCGGACGGTATTCTAATTCAGAGCAACGACCTAAAAATTGATGAATCCTCTTTGACTGGTGAATCGGATCATGTTAAGAAGTCAGAAACCGGAGATCCTATGATCTTATCCGGCAAGAGATATTTGAAATCTTAAGTTTTGATAATTGAATTTGACGATTTTTTTTTTGCAATTAGGAACTCACGTGATGGAGGGTAGCGGTAAGATGCTCGTGACAGCTGTTGGGATAAATTCCCAGTCTGGTATCATCTTCGCCCTCCTGGGTGCGGCAGTCGAAGAAGCTCAGGAAATAAAGGCTGAGGAGAAGAAGGCAAAGAAGAAGGAACTTACGTCGAAATCTGCTCACGGGGCATCGAGTCCACCTCCTGTCTCCAACAGCCACACATCTGCCGCCTCTGTAAGAGACAGGCCCATTCCCCCCATCCCAGAAGAGCCTGAGAAAGAAAAAGAGAAGGATAGCGAGAAGGAGCCGTCGGAAAAGCATGAGAAGTCGGTCCTCCAAGCGAAACTTACGAAACTGGCTATTCAGATTGGATATGGCGGTAAGTTTGGAAACAAAGATTTTTTTTTTACATTTTCGACTTATTTTCACTGTCTTCATAGGTACATTGATCGCTGTTCTTACTGTGGTAATAATGTTCATCAAGTTTAGCATCAATAAGTACGGAATGGAGAATCAGCCTTGGGATTTCTCACATGCCCAAAGATTCGTAAGTTTCATCATCACGGGCATTACTGTCCTCGTCGTTGCGGTTCCAGAGGGCCTTCCGTTAGCAGTTACTCTATCATTAGCCTACTCAGTCAAGGTACTCAACTTAAAAGTTCTTAAGAAATGATTTCTGTCATCTGGAGTATTTCAAATTCCTCAATTTTCTTTTTTCCCACATGTTAGAAAATGATGAAAGACAACAATCTAGTACGCCATTTGGATGCTTGTGAAACAATGGGAAATGCAACAGCCATTTGTTCAGACAAGACAGGGACTCTGACGACGAACCGAATGACTGTCGTACAGTCGTTCATGTTGGGGAAAATGTATATGGAGCACCCCAGTTTCAAAGATCTTCCATCACAGTTGGGCGAACTCCTCATTCACGCAATCGCAGTTAACTGTGCGTACACGTCGCGTGTCCTTGTAAGGATCCTAGCTTAACTTGTTTTGTATTTGATGAAACCGAGATGGGGAGACACTTATATTGTTTGCTTTGCCTCTAGCCCCCAGAGAACCCTGGTGAGTTACCGAAACAAGTGGGTAATAAGACGGAGTGTGCCCTTCTTGGATTTGTCCGTGACATTGGAAAAGACGTGATGGAGATCCGAGAAAAGATTCCAGAAGAGTCATTCACTCGAGTCTATACTTTCAATTCTGTCCGGAAGTCCATGAGTACCATCATTCCGCGTCCAGGTGGAGGCTACCGACTCTTCACCAAGGGAGCCTCCGAAATCATTATGAAAAAGTAGAAAAAATTTCTGCAAGGCTGGGATTTTTTTCTTCTTCTAATAGTTTGGGTTCATTTGAATAGGTGTTCGTATATGATTGGTATGAATGGAGAACTCCAGAATTTTTCAAAGGAGATGCAAGATCAGCTTGTGACTGACGTGATCGAACCAATGGCCTCAAACGGTCTTCGGACAATTTCAATCGCTTACAAAGACTTTGTTCCTGAAAATCCAAATGAGAATGAGGTGAGTTGAGGAAATTCGGATGAGCTTAAGTTTGAAATACTAACAATCTAGATTATTTTTTAGGTTCTCTGTGAGGATGAACCAAACTGGGATAATGAAGATGGCATCGTGGGTAACTTGACTTGCCTTTGTCTCGTTGGAATAGAAGATCCTGTCCGACCAGAGGTAAAATTCCGAAATGCTAGGGAGTAGAAAGTAGAATTCTGAGAATAGATTTTTCTAGGTACCCGAGGCCATCAAGAAGTGTCAACGTGCTGGAATCACTGTGAGAATGGTTACCGGTGACAACATCAACACTGCTCGCTCCATTGCCCAGAAATGCGGAATCGTTCGTCCCGGTGATGATTTTCTCATTTTGGAAGGGAAAGAATTTAACCAAAAGATTCGAGACAGTAACGGTGATATTCAACAAGCACTTATTGACAAGGTCTGGCCGAAACTTCGAGTTCTGGCCCGCTCTTCTCCAACTGACAAGTACACACTCGTGAAAGGAATCATTGACTCAAAAGTACGACTCCTTGAGCTAAACTTAGAATTATGAGTTGGACTATACGATGTTACATTTATAATTTTAGATCAGTGAGAATCGTGAAGTAGTGGCAGTGACAGGTGATGGTACGAACGATGGTCCTGCTCTTAAGAAGGCAGATGTGGGGTTTGCTATGGTAAGTACTTGTGGGAATGAAGAATAGGTAATTCAAACTTCATTGATTCGATGTTTTGGGTGTGATAGGGCATTGCTGGGACAGACGTTGCAAAGGAAGCCTCAGATATCATTCTAACTGACGACAATTTCTCAAGTATTGTAAAAGCCGTGCTCTGGGGACGGAATGTATATGACAGCATAGCCAAGTTCCTCCAATTTCAACTAACGGTAAACGTAGTTGCTGTGGTTGTGGCCTTCGTTGGTGCTTGCGCAGTAGACAGCAGTCCGCTCAAGGTAAGGGCATCAAAGAGATACTTGAGAGTCTTGAGGAGTTTCATTGGCTAAATTTACAGGCTGTACAAATGTTGTGGGTGAATCTTATTATGGACACCCTGGCTTCACTTGCCTTAGCTACTGAGTTGCCCACTGCTGACCTTCTCCTGAGGAAACCATACGGACGAACCAAACCTCTAATTTCTCGTACAATGTGTAAAAATATTATTGGTCAAGCAATCTATCAACTCGTTGTTATTTTCACGCTTCTATTCGCCGGTAAGAGGAACTTCTGAGACGAATATTGATGGGAGCTTGATGATGTTTTGTACTCCATAGGTCATCGTATGTTTGACATTGATGATGGTTCGAATATACAGGAACCATCCGCTCACTTGACAATTATTTTCAACTCTTTCGTAATGATGACTCTTTTCAATGAAATCAATGCTCGTAAAATCCACGGTCAACGAAATGTTTTCCGCGGGATCTTCAGTAATCCCATCTACTATGTCATTTGGATCGCCACACTTATCTCGCAAGTAAGGCCTCCTTTAAATTTGAGATAGGTTTGATTTCCTGAAGGAAGGGAGAAAAAGTTAGATGAATACGAAAGTCATATAATGCGATGTGATGTGGAGTCTTTCTTCGTTCTTAGATCGTAATCGTACAGATCGGTGGTCTTGCCTTCTCCACTTCCCCACTCCATCTGGAACAGTGGCTCTGGTGCTTAGTGTTTGGTGTCGGCGCACTTATTTGGGCCCAAGTTATCACCACCTTCCCAACTCGAAAAATTCCCAAAATATTCTCGTGAGTTGAATCTTTTGGTTGGTTAATGAAGTCAATTGATGAGCTTGTTGGTTGTTATCTAGTTGGGGACGTGGTCACCCTGAAGAATATACGACGGGTGTTCCTCTAGGTGAAGATGGCTACGACACTGATGCCGAGAAACGTCGAAGTACTGGTCAGATCCTTTGGATTCGAGGATTGACGCGCTTACAGACTCAGGTAGAGCTTGCACTCAAAAACATTTCAATTCCTTCTTCGAATGTAAAAATCATGGACTCTGCGCTTGCGTAACGTTCTCCGCAACTTAACGTACTTAGTTTTTTGAGCAAAGGCGCAATGGTTACTTGAAACAGAAAACACAATCGTCGTAGGTAACATTTAATGATTCAACAACTTATTCTCTGTTTTTCTCTTCCTTTTCTTGAGTTTGATTGACGCTTCTTAATTTGTTTACTAATTTAACTTGATAATTGATAATTTTGCAAAAATTATGCTTAGCTCAATCCCTACGCTATTAGCGATTCTTTATTTACGTAGTCCCACTTGACCTTGCATGTAATTTGTGTCTTTTTCACTGAACAGCCAGACTCACCCGAATCTCCTGAACCCGACCATGATGATACTCCGAATCCGAATCCGAGTCAAAGTCCGAATCCGAATCCGAGTCACAGTCCGAATCCAAATATGAGTCCAAATCCGACCCCGAATTCGAATCAGAATCAAAATCCGAATCCAAATCCAACTCCTAATCTAACTACTAATCCAACTCCTAATCCAACTCCTATTCCAATTCCTAATCCAACTCCTATTCCAATTCCTATTCCAAATCCGAATCCAAATGTTGAAATTCCTGTAGTTCATAGTCCCCCAGGCTGATGTCCAGTCTAACTGCAAAAATCTAAACGGCTTCCGAATTTTGAGAACACAAATATAATTTTATGTCCCCGGAAAGCACTATAACCTATCTTATTGGAAACTAATAAAGTTGTCCACTATACCTTTTCTAAACAGCCCTTTGCTTTTTTGGTAGTTAGAGGTATGGTTACGCTGAAGTATGACTGTATGGTTATTGTTTTTGTTGCATAGTTTAATTTCACTGTCGTCCACATAATGGCTGAAATTTCTACGCCATTCTTTTGTTTTAACTCCTTATTTTGTTGTTGAATCATGACTATTGTTTCTCGTGTGTTTTGAGAGCCTAAAAAGAACTGGTTGAAAAATAACGAGAAAATATGTTGTTAAAAAAAAAGTAATGAATTCCAGAGACAACGGGATTTATGAAGCACTGGAATGGATTTTCACCTGCTTCGCTAATAAACTTGTAAATTAGTTGCTCATAAAACTTTTTTGTGACAAAGAAATCGTAAAACTTTTCCAATGATTTACCTGTCGCTGCCCTTATAATCTGCTATTGAAAGGTGCAGTGGTAAACTGTTACCTTTTGAATGTGGATGGGAGTAGTCCAACGGATATCCACGTGACCCGTGTGAGCCTTGAGTTACTCCCATCCGGCGCAAATTTTGTAGAAAGGTCTGTCTAATCTTGATAGTGTTGGTTAGTTGACATGGGTTTTCATGAGCTTTCGGGGCAACGTCTTTCCTTTTACTAGCTGTTACCCCTTGCGACTTTCCTGATTGGTCCATCAATCCTCATCACACCTTCCTCAATTCCTCCCTTCGTCTCCGTGGCCAAATCCAAGGTCATTTCTTCTTCAGTCTCGAATTCTTGTCCACCGCTGTGCAGAAGTTACGGTTGGGTTGGAAACATTGCGCAGTGGTTGGACAAGTTCCTTCAGCTCGCTCCGAGTCAGCGAGTCCTTGCTACTAAACACCACCCCACCCGCTCTTTCTTCTTGTTTCCTCTTAAAAAATTTTTTTCTTTAAATTATTAATTGTAGTTGTCTAGTTCACACCAAACTGCCGTCTCTGTGAGCAGAGATCCTTTTCTTTCTTATACTATCTGTCACTTCGTTTCGTTTTCGTTGGTTCTGTTTTTTTTTTTTTTTTTTTTTTAAATTTCCCCCCTCTGAAACTTGGATGTCTAGACTCGCAGTTGGTCTCTCTCTTGTAAATTTCTCTCTTATACTCTCCTCTGGTCTGTGTGCGTGATGAATATTTTTTCACACAAAATGGATTATTCATAAGAAAAGGGAAGTATCCCTGAGAAACACTCGCGAGCCTTATTTGCCTGTCTTTAGAACGTAAGACAAGTAGTACTGGAGACATGTAAACTCCAAGTATTTGAATTTTTCCCGCCGCATTATAACATTCTTGTTGAGGAGGTAGTCGAACAGAGACCCTGGCAAAGGAATCAAGCCTTGACCTGGGGTCATCACTCACAAACACTACTGTTTAGCTCCGACCTCCCACCCACACTCACTGACTTACTTTCTCTCACACTCAATTATCTTGTTGGAAACATCAGGTCTGATTTTCAACTTCTTTAAAAAAAAAACCTCAGTCTTTGCTATTTCACTAAACCATTTATACCTGCTAAGATTTGGAAATAATTTTGATTTTGAATTTTTTACTAATCCACTATTTATGCAAAATTATTCTCTTCTGCTCTCTTTATACCCTATCTTGTCTCTTACTTTTTTCTTTGACTTGATTCTTATTTTTGATTAATTAGTTGTGGAGCTAAAGAAGAGTGTCTGGCTCGGCTGAGGTTTTCATTTTGCTCGTGTCTCTCAAAAACTAACCTTCTCAAACAAATATATAAAATTGGAAAACTGTTTTTTTTTTACCAACAATGACATTTACAAATGTCGGAAAGCAGAATGCTTGATTGTTTTTTTTTTGTTTTTTTTTTTCGTAAACTATTTTTGCATTTTGGAAATGTGTGAAAATCTTCTTACATGCATGACTTGAACCTTTGTTCTCAATCATTTCTTCCTAACCCCCCTATCACGTGTTTTCTCGTCTTGTGTATGTCGAGCCTTATCGGACTTGTTCAATTCCGACTTTGACATGATGCCCTCTTCCGGTATGTTGGTGCATCTGACTCACTCTGTACTTACCTTCAATAAATAACAAAAAAAAAAAAAATTTCGTCTCAACTTCGTAAACTTAATAAAATTGAAAACACTCTCATCGACACTCTTAAGTTTTGTCAGTCCTGACCTTTATACCTTCACTACTGTCGCCTCAGCACCCCTTCTATGCATAGTAGTTCCAATGATCTTCTAGCCAGAGGTTGACTGATGATAATTTTTAATAATTTTAATAATTTCAAAATAAACTATGCATGAAGGAGCATCTAAATAACTATCCTTTCAAGCTTACTTTTTTATGTTTCATTTCTTGTAATCCTTATAAAAAAATTTTCCTAGTCCTAGAGATCTGGCTTATGTTTGTTATGTAACCTTCATCGGGAACCCCTTCAATACTTTCCACTTTTCCTGCTTATACTCTTACTTTATTCCTCAAGTTCTTAATATTTTGTATTCCTCAACTTCTTGGGTTTACTTGTCAAAAAATCGTACACAGATCTTTCGTCTTTATTTTGCTTCATAATATTTTCTTTCTATTTATTTATTCACTAATAATTTTAACTCTGAATTTAAGTCGCTGGAAAATTGCTTCAATGTTCAAAGCTTTTTTTTTTTTTTTTTATATACATATGAAGAAATCCATTTGTAAGTGAGTCTGATTTGAGTAAGCTTAGCCCCTTTGAGTCATGGGAAATCTATTTTGACTTTCGGTTTTAAACATGTCTAGAGAAAACATGTCTAGAGAAAAGATATAAGTTTATGAGGTCAAATTGAACAACTTTTATACTTTACGATAACCAATTTGTAAACAGTTTTGGCACTAGAGTGGCACAAATTCATTTTTGATAATATTTTCTCTAAATTTTTGAAACCGAATGATAAAATAGGCTATCCATGAGACCCTTCCGTTTTTTTTTCTTCCTATTTGAGTATACTAAGCTTGTTTATTCAAACCGGATTTCAGTACAATTTGGAATTCATTATGATTTTTTTTTATGATTTCCTTGAAAAGCAATATTGTTGAATTATTTAATTTTCTTAGGTTTGGGTTTAATTTGAATTCCGTTGTCACAATGAGTTCATTTGAGTTTGTTGAGTAATTAATAATTAATTTCTTAGTATTGATTTTTTATTTTGTAATGAGTTGCTCTTTGTGTTAGTTTGATTGGTTAGGGTTGGGAAAATTGTATCACTTGGGAGGGGGGTTGTTGGGGATGATGGGGATATTTTGATGTCAGAGTATACAGCGAAGCCTTTATTCCTCATTACCTTCTCTCCCAATGTCCTCTTCTTTACAGTTGAGAGTGATAAGAGCCTTCAAGTCGACATTGGAAGACATGGAAGAGAAGCGATCAGTACATAGTCTCCACAGTTTACACAGTCTGAGAAGTTCTAGAAGTCACCCTGGTCCTCGACCCATGTCAGACATCTCTTATATTGACGAAGATCCCACCAAAACCCCTTCCCCATTGACGGAGATACTCAAACCCACAGTAGTAGTAAATCCTGGAGTTCGACTCAACAACTCAGGAGATGAACGAAAAGGTGTTCGATGGTCAAATGAACCCACCAATCAACCACCTACTCTCAGTCCTCATCGACACCTCAATAAAATCCTACTTCCAGAATTACCAGAACTAGTCCATGAGACGAGTATCTGAGAAATTGAGAAAGATCTGCGAGACGGAGCTCATCGCCTACCTATTTGTCTTCCTTACCCTCCTGACCTTAAACTGACCTCTCCTTTTTTTTTCCATTCCACAAGAATTTTATGGACATCCAATCACAACCATTCAAGAGTATCTGCAATAACCCAAAGGTGCTCTTTTCTCTCATCTTCAATGTCTCAACCTTTTCTCTTCCTATTCCAAGCATATTTTTTCAGTTTTGCATGATTTTTTCAATTTACTCCACCCCTCCCCCCCCCCTTACCACGCCTCTCTGTCATAGTTTAATTTCTCTCTTCTTTCTAACTAACACTTTTCTAACAAAGTCTTGTGATTCCTTTTCTCTCTCCTCCTGATGATGGGGCCAAACTTTTTAAAAACAAGGAAGAGATCAGAGAGTTTTGGGCTCATCTCTACTCAAATTTGGACGAGAAGACGGTGATAGTGGGCTGGAATTTAGTTCGTCCTCTCCCGAAAACTAAAATAATTTAATTCTTCCTCTCTCTCTCTCTAGTCAACTCCCACACTGCCAACTTGCTCATCTTTGAGTTGCCTAGAAAGTTACCACTTACCATCACTGTCGCAGACTCGAGTTTCCTTGCCTCTGCTCCGCTCTGATTGGCTTATTAGTTGTGGATTGTTGGTTAGTGATTTGTCTCTCTGCTTCTTTGTTTGGTTACAGTTTCTTGATTGGCTATTCTCCGTCACCCAATCCTGCTGCCCTTCGTAGAGAAATATTTCTTTACCTCTTGGAAAAGAGAAATAGTAAGAAAGAACCAGAGAACAAAAATAGCAATATTATTATCAAAATTAACTTTTCTTCTCCTTTCTCTATTATATAGAGATTATGGTGAAAAATATTGAAATGAAACTTCCTTTCCCAACTTTCTCTCTCTCTCTCTCTCTCTCTATCTATCTTTCTTATAATTACACTTTATTAATATTCGAGAGCTTCAAAAGTTTTTATCCAGGAAACTTACCTCCAAAGTAGTTTGTCTTGTCTTCTTCATGGATAATTTGGTGCTTGCTGGAGGACACAGAAGAGTGAAAAAATTTTTTTGCTTAATTTTTTTTTTGTTGTTGATTGTCGTTGAAGCGGCAAGTATACATTAGGCTGCTAACGTTACTATTATAAGTGGTGGTGCTGAGTGAATTTGTTGTGTATAAAAAAAAAATACTACTCAATTCCATGACTCATCGAGAGTTGAGGTGGTGGAGTGTGTGGGTGGATGACTCTTACATGACTAGAGAAGCTCCTCCTCCTCCTTGTGTCTACATCTTAATTGAGTGTCTTACTAGAGAAAGAAATTACAAACTCGTAATTCGTAAATCCTAAATGTTTTCGTGAATTTATTTATGATTAAGTTCTCTCTTCTTTTGATATCAACTCTTCTTTCTTTCCTGTCACTCTTTCCAAAACAAAGTAACCAAGTAACCAAATTCATCATCTGAGTCTCTTCTTCAAAAGTCTCAAATCAACAACCAGTCACATACTCCTTTCACTCAACTCATTATTA
Organism: Holacanthella duospinosa; assembly: GCA_002738285.1. Lineage (NCBI taxonomy): Eukaryota > Metazoa > Arthropoda > Collembola > Poduromorpha > Neanuridae > Holacanthella > Holacanthella duospinosa. The sequence continues at coordinate 1,437,606 of NIPM01000006.1, read as the reverse complement.
CATAATACTTCATCATCTTCATCTTCATGAATTCAATAATCATTTCTTCCTAGCATAGAACCTAACAGGTAGTATTTTTTCGTACAATAAATCCCAACTAACCTTGTTGTTATTATTCTTTAACTAAAAATGTTTATAANCAGGTAGTATTTTTTCGTACAATAAATCCCAACTAACCTTGTTGTTATTATTCTTTAACTAAAAATGTTTATAAATAGTAGTAGCTATTTCAAATTTACAGTTAGTTATTTTATTATTATTTTATTTTTTTTTTTTTTTGATTTTTCTGTTTTTAAATAACTTGATTGTCAATTTAACTTGCATGCCCAAAGACTTATTANCAGGTAGTATTTTTTCGTACAATAAATCCCAACTAACCTTGTTGTTATTATTCTTTAACTAAAAATGTTTATAATAGTAGTAGCTATTTCAAATTTACAGTTAGTTATTTTTTTATTATTATTTTTATTTTTTTTTTTTGATTTTTCTGTTTTTAAATAACTTGATTGTCAATTTAACTTGCATGCCCAAAGACTTATTAAGGAAAGGAAAGTTTACTTGGACGAAATGACTTTACAAGATGTAACCAACAAACTTTATCAATAAACACTGAGTACCTAAGCTATTCAGAGTTTATTTATAAAGTTGTGAAATAAGTAAGGAAGTAAAAATGGGAAATGAGTCGTTGTCTTAATTGCAGCAAGTTTTTTTTTTTTTTTTTTTTTTCTTTTTTGAAAAATCGTAAAAAAAATTCAAAATTCTAGATATTATGTAAGATTCAATAATGAAAATCGGATACGGAACTTTACCACCCTACAATTTTGCATGACGGAATTCCAAGTGCTATGTGCTACTGACAACTCAAAAATATTTGTTTTATCTTTTACAAAATTCATTATTTTTTTTTTAGTGAATTGAATATAAATTTTGAGTAGTCTGTAACACTACCGGCGGTAATTATAGAGGGAAAAAGTGCTGCGGATTTAGTTTACTATAATAATAGTAATAGTAGGATACAAACGATCGGTCCATTTCAAAACTACACTACCAATGTTACTAACTTATCACCCAGAGAAAATTCAGTGCGAAACAACGAAAAAAAAAAAATTCTTTTCGGCGCGAAAAAAAAAAAATTTAGCATAAAAATAGCTGAATTGAATTTAGCATGACGTTGAACGGAGTCCTATAGGGAAGAGGGACGTCTCATAAGGGACACTTGGCACAATGACGATCAGCGGAAGACTTTGAATTTGGCACTGGGAGAAGAAGTGGCTGTCTCTGATTGGTCGGAGGAAGTGGCTCGGCGCTCTTCGTCCTTAAAAAAAAAAAAAAATTTATTCCCTCCCCCATTCCGTCCTGTACCTCCTCCTTCCTGACTTGGCCTCTAACTGTGTTATTTTCTAAAGCTCGTATCACTCATGTCTCACCGCACTTGCCCTTTGGTGTGAAAGGTCATTGGCGGTGAGTTGCAAGAGAGATTGATCCCGGTACCCTACAGCAAGAGTTCCACAGATCAAGCTGTAAGCCTCCTTTTGGTGCTTTCTATTTCTAACTTATTCTCATCAATTATGTCGTGTTGTCCTTTATTTATTATTATTTCTATTTCCTTAACTCATTTTAGTAATTGTCAGATTGCACATGCGTAGACTTTTTTTTTTGTATTATACAACTGCTTCGCCTTCCTGATTGATATCCTTTGTGTACGTAACTTGTAGTAAGTTGTTAAAATCACAGTTGGATTACAATACAAGTATAGTCAATCTAGTTCTTATATTATATAAAATTATATATTTTTTTATGTAAAGAATTATATAATAATTTTTATAAAGTTTATTAATTAATAGAAATTAATTAATTATACTAAACTAGACTTACTATGCTCAATCCATTAGCAAAGAATGATGAATTTGCTAAGGCAGTGTCGTGGCGCTACTTGTTCTCAATGTTAAAACTTATATTCAAACTTCGCTCCGTATCACTGCTTTGTTGTATAAATACATAATTTTTTTTTTGTGTGTTTTACTCCTACTGTAGCTTATCGGAATCTATCAACAACTTCGTTATTTAGTGGAACTTTTAATTTTTTCAAACCACTTCAGTATTGCGAACTTCTAGAAAAAAAATATTTTTTTTTTCATTTTGCTTTACATTTTGAATTTTTTTTTTTTTCTTAATTTGAAAATTTTTTTCAAAATGGTCTTCCAACTCGTTATTTTGAATTAAAGCGGGCAAAAATCACGACCTTTCCACAACCTTTCCTGTTTGTAAAACTTTTCACTTCACTTACCCACTCAAAACAGAGATGGGCATAAAAAACTTTTCTTTTCGGTAAGCAAAGCATGAACGGAAAAAATTTTTTTAATTATTTCAAATTATTAACAAAAAAAAAAGGAAGAAAGAAAGAAAAATTGTGAACTTTTGCCGAGTTGGCAGGGCGTAGAAATCTGCGTTATATTATATTATTTTTTTTTATATATTCCGACTCTTTTTGATTTTCCGTAGAAATTATTCTAGATTGGATCGGGCCTTGCTACATTCATTATTTATTATTTAAGTTCTATTTATATTTAATTATTATATTTATTATTATTCTCCCTATTAATTAGTTTTATTTCATGCATCATCTGCATGCTCAATTGCTACTTGTGCTTTTGAGGAACAAGTGAGAGAAGTCATTGGACCAACTAAAGTCAACTCAATTAGTCACCTAGTGTTGTAGAAAAGAGATAAAATGAAAATATTTTATTTTCTCTCTGCGCAGACTCTGTACCATATCTTGATCCCATGAGCGAGAGATACAAATCTCCTCGCTCATCACTATTTTATTAGTTGATTATAATTTCTAGAGTATCAAATTTTTCGTAGAAGTAGTAGTTAGTCGTCACTAGTAATTCTTATGCCTAAAAAAATTTTTTTTTTTTATTCTGTGTTTGAGTACACTCTTAGTAGCGTACGAGCGTTGTTTTTTTAGTTACACGTAGAAAACCAAAATATCAAGATCCCGGTAGTTGGCATTAGGCACCAGTAAACCACGATTTTTTAATTCTTTAATTCGTACTCCTTTAATTTAGGGATTCGTGGGATGGAGTTCTGGAAATTGACTCCTGAAATTTCCAATCACGAATCCAAGACTCACAATTGCATTTATAAAAAAATTACCTAATTTACTTCCTATTTGATTCAGAAGGAAAGTTAGTTTGAGCTACAAGTAGTTTAGTAGTATCCACAGTCAATCACCAAATCCTGTTTGTAGTTATTATATTTTTCCTAATTAATTTAGTAAACAATTAAAACCACCACCAAGTGGGTTGGGAATTTTTTTTTTTCCTTTTTCTCCTAATGCAAAAATCAAAAGTTCAATCCTTGTTCCTAAAAAAAATTTTTTTTTTTCATTTAAATTCAACAATACTGCTGACTTCTTTCCAAAATCCTTTTTAACAAACAATATTATTATTTAACTTATCCCTTATTCCTTTTTTTTTTTTTCTTTTTTATTTTTTTCTTTAAAAAATTTGAATTTCAGTTTGCAAAATTATGCGAAATGGAAATATGCGTTCTTCCATTATTATTATTTTTTTTTCATCTTTTAGCGAATCAATTTCTTTTATTATTAATTTTTATTTTTTAAATTGCGATTGAGTTTTGCGGAAGTAGTTTTGTGAGTGTATTAGATGAAACTTTTGCGATTAATTTTCATTTTAATGTTTTATAATTATTAAAGTTTTTTACCATGAATCATTTGAAAGCTTTGATAATAGTAAAAATTTGCTAATTTATTTTTGGGGAAATTAGAGCTAGGAATTAGGAAAATGGACTCGTTATACAGTATGTTACATGTATAGGGTGTCTACATTTTTTCAATATTGGTGAAAGTGTCCATAGTCTTTGAAGTTTATTTTTTCTTATATCATCCAAAAAAAAATGTGTAAATTTTTTTTTTAAATTTCATTGTATTCTTCGAGTAATTAATCTTCATAAATTTTTTTCAAACTACTTGACTATAACCTGTGTTCGTACTTGTATAAATGAGACACAAAAGATTTCTCAAGTGTTGAAAAAGTTGTAGACACGCTATATCGTTTGTGAAAGAATTCAGTTATGGAAGGGAAATTTAAAAATTTTAAAATTAAAATACAGAGAAAGGCAAATTACCGATATACCCCTTCTCTCATGCTTTTGAAATCTGAATTTATTTTTTCTTTATCGTAAATTTGTCTTTTAGTACGTGTAATAAGTGTACCAAATTTTAAGTCTCTACACTAGAATATGTGACCTCTACAGATCAGAAAAGTATCCTCAATTTACCACAGTATTACAGCATTATGAGAGTAAAATAAGAATATATATTATAACGAATATTATATTCTTATTTTACTCGTTTATAATATTCGTTTGCCACTCATACACTTGTATTATTAAGTGGTATAGAAAATTAAGGATACTTTGATATCTTTGGAGGTCACATTTTTCTACTAATATTTGAAACTTGTTACATGAATTACACCCATTTATATAAATATTAAAAATAAAAAAATTTCAGATTTGAAAGGCAAAAGGGGAGTAACATAATGAGATTGTACTGTTCTCTCTTAAAGAGACATCTCTGGGTAAAGAGTAAAAAAATTAGAACGTGGTTTAGTCTCATCCAATCAGTCTTTCCGGGATCTTGACATAAGGAAATTGATTATTAGTATACTTGAACTTGATTTTTAATTTGCTATACTAAAAAAAATTAATTGCAATGAGTTGTGTAATTTTTTGTTAGATTTCTTTTACGTATTGTTGTTTAGATGCTGGAAATTGTATGCAGTCTCTAAACAATAAGGATTTATGATTTCTATTCTTTTGGTCTCGGAATTCAATTCTTGAATTCCGGAAGCATGAGATGAGGGATCTACAGAACGTTATTTTTATTTTTTTTAATTATTTCTTGTTAAGTATTAGTAATGGGTATGGTACGTGGTAGGAATTGGGCGGAGTCTCCGCTTCACTTACCTACAGTTGACTTTTGAGTGTATATAATTGGTCATTTTTTGAGAATTGGTCCAGAGACTTCCCCAGTCCATCTCCACTCTCCACTCTCTCCACTCCGAACGTTCTCTTGTTTTTTTTTACCTGGAGAAAATAATTAATTAATTTTTGATAAAGTTTCTCCAGTCGGTTCCAGAGAACGTTTGTGGAGAGGTTGTAGAGAAAGTTGGGAGTGGTGAGCGGTCTGCGTGTCCACTTGTTCAGTTTTTTTTTTTTTTTTTTTTTTTTTTTTTTCACAATTCCAGCAGCTGCAGCATTAGTGATACTCAACAGAGCTGATTTATAATACGGCATGCTTGGCTGACGGAGTGGCTGGGTGTGATTTTTTGAGCCATTCAAATCTCTACTCTCTAGGTGTTATTTTTTATTCTCACTCTCATTTCTTTATTTATTGTAAATATGTCGACTATATCTATTTTTTAAGTTGACCTAAAGTATTCTCAATTGGTAATTGAATGTTTTGGGGGAGAGAACGGTAATTTTTGAACTTGGTAGGCTGCACGGATGCAACTGATTGGGGATACGGGAAAGAAGGGAAAGCCGACCGAGGTAAATCAGCTCTGTTGTGTCCTTGGTCTGCCATAAACAGAGTTGTCGTCTTCCGTTCTAACAACACTTCCCTATTTTTTGAATCTATTTCTTCCAGATCCGAGTAGTTAATGCATTTCGGCAGGGTCTGGACACTCGGTTCGGTGAAAGGAGTAATCCCTCCATTGCAGCCGTACTTCAAAAACAAGCTTCCCTCAGCAAGCGACTCTCACAGACGTCCTCTATTGAGTACGCTGATAACTATCCCTATGAAGTATCAGTCCCAGAGTTTGAAAGACTTTCTTCGAGGAGTCACACGGAAACAGCTGTTTAGCCCAATCCCATATCTCTCATCCCTCTCCACGCAGGCCCAAACAAGACTCTCTTCCCATTGGCCTACCTTAAACTCTCCTCCCGAAGTAACCCATCTCAGGCCAATCCTCTCTATCTATATATATATATACTATATATAATGTATACATCTCTCTCTCTCTCTCTCTCTCTCTCCATTCATTTCTCCACTCACTCGCCATCTAGCCTAGCCATCTCACTCATTTAGTCAAACAACGTTTTTTTTTTCAACCACCAATCACTACCACTACTACATCATCAGGCTCCAATCTTCTAATGTTCCTCCAATTTACAACTCTAACTACACTCCCCCAACCCCACTCTCAAATGACTATCACTGCCAAAAGAAGAAGAAAAAAAAATGAACATGAGCTGACTCCAAGTCTTAGAAGGTCATTGCACCGTTTACTACTCCATTACAAATCATCCGCTATGAACCTGCGTCGTCTGGAAAGGGAACCAATGAGAGAGTCCGAGTCCGGTTGTTTCCCAGTGTTTTCAGTGGGCAAGTGGGCTCACCTGGGATCTTGTGATTCTTAGCTAGAGCCTCCTTCCGGTGACCCTCCCCCAAAGGACATTGTAAACTGGGGAAAAACTAAACAAAAGCCCACTCCATAGTTAGTAGTTTTCAAATCCTGTTGATATATTGGAGCGGATTTTTAGAGCTCAGTTGTTGAGTAGTGATAGTGAGTGATTTTTTCTGTCGGCTCTGGCTCAGGAGGAACCATTATGAAACAAAAAAAAAATGGAGGACATTGACCTGGCTCTACATCCAAAACTTAAACTTAAATTTAAACTACGAAATTCCGAAATCTACTTAAAACTCTGAATTTAATATCTTACAACCATCTACCTTCAATTTACAAGAAATCAATTTTTACTCAAAAAGACATGAAACCCAGACACCAATTTCTGCCATATAGAACGTCTCCAGTGATTGAAAAAAAAAATTTTTACGGAAGAAATTTCAAAATTTACAATCTAACAATCATCCTACACATTAAACTTAAGTTAAGGGGAAGAACTAAATAAGAAAAAGACATTCAAAAAAATTCAAGTTGAGGAAGAGTCTGTTATACTTATATTAGATTTTTACAAACTAACCAATTGAGGATAGATCAATTTAAAAAAAAAACACACACACAACTTAACCTACTTACAACTCTCCTCTTAGCTTAAAACTTACTTTTTTTTTCTGTGAGTTGATCTCCTTCCTGACCCATTATCATCCGACCTTACCTGTCTCGTACTCCTTACCCCTTCCTGAAATCCTTAAATTTACCATTAAAATCAACCAAGTAGCCTTTTACCAGAAGATAGCTGGACTAAAGAACGACTTGTGTCCGGAACAAGGTCGATGTCCGACAGAAACACTTTTATATTTAATTAGAATTCCAAATTAAATTAATCGGTTCAATGGAAAAACTAAACAACGAGTCTTGGATGTAGAGGATAAAGCAATAGAAAATGCGATGATGGTCTTCAAAAAAAAAAAAAAAATTTCTTGCCTCAACCCCCCAGCATCCTCTCGTCAATCAACTTTCTTTTTTTTTCCCGATGAGTTGTCAACTTGACAAGTTGAACATCTACGGTGCTAAATATCACTTATGATTTTCCATAGTGATTTTTTTTTCTTTTAATTTCACTTTTCAAATTCATAATTTCTAATTCATTTCTTTAAAAAAAAAAATTTTTTTTTTTTTTCCAAATTTTTTGATTTCTTGACCAATTTTTTTGATTTTCCTTACAATATCTTGAATCGTGCGATGATATCCTAATTTCCGAAGAAACAGAAAGTTCTAACTCTTCTTCCTTATCCTTGCCATAAGTGTTTGAGAAAGGTCAAGGCTAGGACCATTGACTTCTCACTACGAAAAACTCTAGTCTAAATTCTCTAATCTTATTGATGAGTTTATGCACGTGTACCTAATAAAGCCGAAACTCTAATCCTTGTTGTTATTATTATTAGCAGTAATTTGATTATAAATAATTCAATTGACTCCTTAACTTAAGATTAATTAAATCAGATAGAGACTAACTCAAGGCTTTGATAAACTTATTAAAACTTAAAAAAAAACTCCAAACGTCTTATATTACTTAAAAAAAACTAACCCGTAGAGTGAGCGTGAGGAGTGTTAATTCCTACTACAGAAGTTGTTTAGCTATTTAAAATTTTAGACAGAAGAAATACTAAGCTAAAAACAATAACAACAATCATCAAAGTTTTTGGTACCATTGTTAGTTTTAATTTTTAATGATGTAATTAATTAACGATTTCTTCTTCCGGAATTTTCAAAACTTACCACCACCGACTCTCTTCACGTGCCCTCATCATCATGACTTTCACCTGGGCTAACCACCACCCCTCCCAAAAAAAAAAAAAGATGTCAGTTTTTAAAAATACGAAAGTGCAAATTAATAATTTTATGTGAAACGACAACAACAATGTTTTATTAACTATGAATTAATTATTGTTAGGAAGTAAGGTGAGTGATTATTGATGGTTTTTACGTTTTGTGAGCTTTTCTTTTATCCTTTTGTTTTTAATATTATATTTCAAAACTCTTTAGACAAAACTTATCAAGAGAGAGACATTTTTGTTCATTTTAGGTGAGATTACTTTAGCAAAATTTGAGAAACAAAAAAAAAAAAAATTCGTTAATGTGAATAATACGTGATTACTACTTGTACTTACTATTTTACTATTAATTGTTAATCAGAAATGTTGTATTTGTAGTTGACAAAATTGTTAATTATTGGAAGATGGTTTGAGTTTCAGAAATTTATAGAGAATAATTAATTATTACTAACCGGTTGACGAGCGGTGAGCGGAGTGAGTACCGGCTAGTTGAACTTGAGACAATATTTCTTAAAAATTATGATTTATTAGTCACTCATTCCTACTTATCTTACCTTAGCTTAAAATTATTACAGTGACTTGTTAGCCCTATTCCTCCATTAACACTTGTTAATTAATCATTTTACCAAACACTAATAATTATGAATTTTATCAAGATTTATCTATTCAATGCTAAAAATCACACTCTGCAACAACGTCTTTATTCTCCTCCAGTTAAAATCACACTGATGAACAGAATAATTAGAAAATATTCTCTTTCCTAACTACACACTTTCTCTTTCTTTTGTTTTTTGCCTTTCTCCTCATTTTTTTATTTCAAATATTCAAATCCTTCCCGCAAAAAAAAAAAAAAAAATTCTTTTTTTTCTCGTAGGTCATTGAACTCGACTCAGTTAAGTAAGCAGTTACTATCAAATTCATTCACTTCATCTTTGATTAATCTGTATTATTTTGATTATTATTGAATTATTTGAATAAGAGTTTGTTTATTGGGATAATTTGATTTGATGGAGAGTTAAAAAAAATTAATCCAAATGTGCAATATTCATTATCATTACTGAGAGTCGAGGTCCAATGGTTTGAAATTTTTAAAGAATTTTTTTTTTTTTTTTTTGAATTAGTTGATTTCTTTAAAAAAAAATAATAATTGGAATAGAAGAAAATCAATTACCAATCACCCACCACCACCGTTCGTTGAGGAAAGGTGTAAAATGAGGAGAATGCACGAAATACTTGAGAAGACATTTAGATTTCTATACACTGTTGCAGAAAACTAAATCAATAAATTGCAGAAACTTAGAAATTAGATCACATACGTACATGAATGCGATGAAGGTTCATTAATCTTATGTACTGGTTGTCTTTTTTTAAATTGGAAATTTTTTTATTCTGCGCCTGCCCGAGATCTTGATCTTGATTAATCTTATCTTTTTTTTTTTTTTTTTCTTTTTTTTTTTCATTATTTTTTTTTTTTTCATTTTAAACATTTATGGATAGGCGGAGAATAAAAATTTCCATTTAAAAAAAGACAGTCTGTAGAAAACTCTTAAATACTGTTAAAATGAATACTGTGTATTTTTTATTATTGAATTGTGTGCTTGTATAGTGTGCAAAACGTTTAAAAGGTAAAAAGGATAAAATGATTAAAAACTAGCCAGTGACTTGGCTCTTGCTTGTTATTGTTAAATAATTATATTTAAGTGTTCGTTGGATTATATTTCAGAATGAGCTCACTTGTTCACCAAGTTAGCATTTTGTTGAATGCAAAAAATAACAAAAATTTAAAAAGAGATGGAATAAATAGCCACATTTCTTCTAAATAATTTTACTTTATTTAGAATTAATTACTTATAGTCATACAGTGATATCTAAATGATATTTTTACTGGATTGAGAGAAGCACTTTTCATTCGTGTTCTTTCCTGAAGTAATTCCTGGATTAAAATAATTAACATTCAATTTATCTTCACTAGAAAAAAAGTTTTTTTTTTTTTTTTTTTTTTTTGGTTCAAATGATATTTAAATCAAATTTTGAAAAAAATTTTTGCTCCCGATATTTTGATTTTTTCGAGCTGCTTTGGACCTTTCATTGTCATTTTTGGATCTGGAGTGCCCTGGACGAGATAGTTTTTCTTCGAAATCTCATCGAATCTCCCTCTTTTGGACCGTCATCTCTTCAGGCAGTTGACTCTTAGTCCAGGTACTTCATCTTTCACCGAAGGAAAATTTCAATTGGAATTCAAAGTTTGTTATTACCAAAACAACTCTAATACCTCATTCGTCCACCTGGCAACATTCAAACTTTCAAAGCTAAGTTTCTTATTATTACTTAGTATATGCTGGGTCTACCATACCTTTTCCAGTGTTGCCTCTTTTGAGATACTATCACCAGTTTTAATATATCTAGGACAATCAATCTACTCCTAACAATTCACCTCTAAACTGAGTTTTGTACGGGACCAATCCATAGCTGTTACAACACTCACTCATCCGGTGCTTTAAAGGACATCCACTCATTAATGAAAAGCTAAGTCCAATTTTTATTTTCAGTATATGATAAGATCCGAGCTACTACGAAATCCAAATTTTGCATAAAGAAACATCAAAGATACTATCACACCTCCCTTTTATATCTAGGACTCCTGCAATCATACTTTCCNAGGAAATCCAAATTTTGCATAAAGAAACATCAAAGATACTATCACACCTCCCTTTTATATGTAGGACTCCTGCAATCATACTTTCCTTTGACTCTAAATAATCAAAATGAAACAATCTTCTCTTGGATCACCCAGTACCAGAACACTAACCATCCCCGCTAGAACATCAAATAGAACTCTATCACGAAATCAAAAAAAGGCAGCTAAAATAGGTGAAAAGCAT
>NIPM01000006.1:1367126-1425533 GCA_002738285.1 Holacanthella duospinosa | reverse complement strand
GCTAGGACTTACTTCACTAATCCACACAACTCTATCAAAACCTTTATAAAAATTGACTTCAAGAATGCGTTTAACGAAATCAGAAGTGATACACTATTGGAGATAGTAAAGAATAGGCTTCCTGAAATCTACAACTTCGTGTACCAGTGCTATCGTCTTCCTAGCCAAATATTTCATGGGGAAACATCAATTCTCTCAGATCGTGGAGTCCAACAAGGAGATCCCCTTGGCCCAGCTCTTTTTTGTCTTGTCATCCAACCTATAGTCGAACAAATCTCCACCGAATTGAATGTCTGGTACCTGGATGACTGCACTATCGCAGATAGCCCAATCAAAGTCCTCGAAGAGGTGAAAAGAATATTCAAAACAGCAAAAGATATAGGACTTTTTCCAAATTTCTCTAAATGTGAAGCATCGATACTTGGAAACTGCGAAGCCGAAGAGCTTAATGGCATATATTCTAATCTTGAATTAGTAGTTCCAGGAATCCAAATAATGCAATCTCCCAATGCTACTCTTCTAGGAACACCAATTTCAAGTGAAGCTATTCAGAATTGTCTTCAACAAAAAATTGAAACACTCAAAAATTTTGGTGAACGCCTGCTGAACATTTCCAAACATTCTGCATTCTTTCTATTACAAAAGTCTTTTTCAATCCCACGATTAATATTTTTCCTCCGAAGCTCTCCAACATGGAAAGAAGAAGATAGTTTAATTTCATACGACAACACTCTGAAATCAATTCTTGAAAACATCACTAATTCTAACCTTTCAGACCAAGCCTGGCTACAGTCATCCCTTCCCATAAGACAAGGTGGACTTGGAATCAAACACGCTGTTGATTTGGCGATTCCGTGTTTCCTAGCGTCATTCAACAGCGTAGAACCCCTAGTGTCAGCCTTGCTCCCTTACAATGTTCAAGTCGACCCTTCCGTGAAGGCAGCTGAAGATCTCTGGATTCTAAGAAACACCGAAAACATTCCTGAAGAATCACTCCGAAAATTCCAGAAGTCTTGGGAAGAACCTCAGAACAGAAAGAGCTTTCTCACCATCCTTTCATCAAGCTCCTCAGATGAAGACCAAGCTAGAATTTTATCCTCAACCAATAAAGAAGCTGGAGCCTGGTTAGAAGCTTTACCCTCCCCTCAACTTGGAACACTTCTTTCAGATGAAATTTTTAGAGTCTCTTGTGCAATCCGTCTTGGTTCTCTAATTTGTTTCTCTCATTTTTGTTCTTGTGGTTTAGAAGTGGAAGAATCAGGACGACATGGACTTTCTTGCAAGAAAGCTTCCGGAAGATTCTCTAGGCATGATGGGATTAACGAAATCATTCTCAGGTCCCTCCGAACAGCCGGCATCCCAAGCATCAGAGAGCCCCCAGGTCTTTCAAGACTAGATGGAAAACATCCTGACGGAATGACTCTCGTCCCTTGGTCCAGAGGTAAATCATTGGTTTGGGATTTCACTTGTGTCGACACTTTTGCCCAATCATACATCTCATCCACTAAACACAACCCCGGAGCCGCTGCTATCATCGCCGAAACAAAAAAAATAAAAAAATATATTTTCATCCCGGAGAACAAATTTCTTTTCGTGCCAATTGCAGTCGAGACTAGTGGAGTTTGGGGTCCCAAAGGATTGAACCTGATAAAGAAAATCGGAAATCTAATTCAAATAGCTACTGGTGAACCTCGCTCTACCTCCTTTTTGATCCAGCGCATTAGTTTGGCCTTACAACGAGGGAACGCAGCTTCTATATTGGGAACGTTGCCTAAAGGAAAACAGTTGGATGAAATATTCTTTCTTTAATTATTATTTTACCCATAGTCCCTATCAGTTTTAATTTTATTATGGTTCTATTTTTAATTATTATTAATTTATTTAAATAAGAAAATAACCCCTATTCAAATAATACTAATTGTTTTAAATTCAAAAAAAAAAAAAAAAAATGATATTTTTTATTTAAAAGATTATTCAAAAGTAGGGAAATAAGTTCAAAAAACAAACAAATCTGTAGGATCAAAGAGTCAAAATTTATGATTTATTGAAAATAAAGTTTATCGAACATAATTTTTCAGTCTACATATCTAAAGCTTCAGTGTAAGTGTGTCAGTAGCAGTACTATGTTAGAAAAAATTGATTTTTAATCAATCATATAAGGTCTCAAGTCTTAAGAGCCGTGAATTTAACTATGGCTCTTTTAAAAAAGAACAGGACTACATGAACCGTAGAAAAATTTGAGAGAGCCGACAGCCACTAACTCACAATTAGTGGCTCAATAGTTTTTCCAATTTTTAAATAGCTCAATCTGAGCCTTCGTGAAGACTCACTGAAAACCAAAGAGTCCAAAGAGCCGTAGTTCAGCTCAGAGACTGGCTCATGAGTCTGACCTTTTTGTGTAAAATTAAAACTAGTTTCTAATTTTTGGGCAATTAAAATGTAATCAATGATTGAATATTTTTGACCAATTATTACAACTAACCGATATTGGATTAATCAGCTGTATAATCGTCAGTTCAAATGAATTCATAACTATTGGAATAATTGACGTCCCGACGGATCCAGGAGATTATATTAAATAGGAATAATTTATCTCGATGTAATTTTAAACAATCAAATTGGTTTTTTTAGAAGTTGGAATTCAAATAAATGTGATGTGATAATATGCTGCATAAACTTTTTATAATAATCCAATGTGGCCAGCAGCGCCAGACTCTCATCAATTAATACTTGCTCTTGATACTTCATTGTGATTATGTTTTATTATCACATTTAAGGGCTACGGCTGGTTGCTGTCATTTAATGTAGTGTACCTGAAACAATTTGTGCAGTACTTTTTACCATTTTTACCATTTTTTTTTTACCATTTTTATACAATTTTTATACCATTTTTATACCATTTTTTAAACCTTTTTTTTTTACCATTTTTACCATTTTTTTAACCATTTTTAACCATTTTTTTTATCAATTTTTTACTATTTTTTTACCAACATTTTTTACCATTTTTTACCATTTTTTTTACCATTTTTAACCATTTTTTTATCAATTTTTTACTATTTTTTTACCAACATTTTTTACCATTTTTTACCATTTTTTACCATTTTTATCATTTTTAGCGTTATTTATTACTTTTGACTATTGGGATGGAATAAATGATTTTTCGCCGGTAAATTTGAAACCCTTGTTTTAGCGCAGTAGTAGTAGTGTCCTATGCGGACGATAAAGGAAGGTGGAAGTGCACGGGAGGAAGTGGGATTGCCAAAATCAGGGTGACGAGATTTTTCACCATAAGCTCTGAGTCTTTGTTTTTTTTTGTGGACAGATGAAGCCGTTGTTTGGCCAGGAAGATCCTGAAGATGAGGGTAGACATCCAAAGCCTCTGACTGAGGGAAGAACAAACCAAACTCAGCCCGTTTCCTAATACTCACTATTCTACTCACTTCTTTCCAATCTAAACCTACAAAACTAAAATTAACTGTTTCACCCTTTTCCCTAGACAGACAAAACACAAGACCAATCATTTGGCTTCAGGACGTTCTTCTACGTCAGTTGGACCCAATAGGTTCATAGCTCCAATTTCACCAAGGACCAAGGACCAACACTAGGCACTGTTCAATTTACCTAATCTTTCTGCTTTCTCATCCCCTTCCAACGACACCAACATGAAGAAAGTGGGATAACAAACGAGGATTCAATTCATCACCACCGTCGCGGTATACAATGGCACTATTTGTAAGAAATAATATGAAATTTATTTAAAGTTTGGCGTAAGAGTTAGGGATCTGTGTCAGTTTATTTCTAATAACAAAGAGATACTAGGTTAGGTTTTCTTTAAGCTTATAATGAGCCAAAAAATTCTCTAATATTAAGTTTAAAAACCATCAGCTACGGCTGACTTATTTGGGCCAGTTCTGTACTTAAACGATAAATTACTGTAGGGGATTAGGAAACATAGGGAAGAGAGTGTTGTATTTGGTGAAGTTAACTAATAATATAATCTTTATTTCGTAAGCAAGAGATGATGAGCTAAACAAGAGAATCAAACAGGAAGAGCACTTTATTGAATTAACCAACAATGAAATCGGAAATGAATACCTTATCATATTGAGTGGAGGAGTGGAGTTGGACAGTGTAGCATAATTAGTAATTGAATAATTGAAAATTGGTTGGAAGTTATCTATTATGTTGTTAATCAATATTTAACGTAAGTAATATTTACTTGGAAAATTTTTTATCATAAAACATAATGTCAAAGGCTAGTTAGAGAAAACTGAAGAGTTCATAAACTAAAACAGTTATCTATAAAAATTCGATTATTCGGCTTAACTCATTTGTGTACCCTGTGTGTCATCCGTTTATTTTATTTAACCTGAAAAGAGGAGATGACGACAACTGGATTATTTTAGTTGTAAGTTGTTTTGTTACAGATCACTTATTGAAAGACAGAATTAGCAGCCTTGCTGTGTTATTATTGTTATTATTTCGCATTGAGTTTAATTTTTTCTCAAACTGATCATGACGGTATTACTTTGTGTTATTCTAATTTTTATAACACCCAATGACTCATAAATCTTTTCTTACTTGGAGTGAAGTTACATAAACACTGTTCTTCGTGAACCGAAAACTTTTTTCTTTTTGCTAATATTGTAGCTAACCGGTGTCATTTTTAGTTACTAAAATTATTTCACGTTTTGCTACCGAATTAGTGATTTGAAATAATTATTATTATTATTGTGTACTTTACAGGTTTACAAGTGAAATTGAGAACAATGTGCTAGAAGAAATTGAGGAAGTAAAGTCTTTTAGTCTCAGTCGTCTAATTCACAATTGACAGTTAGAAGTTGTTTATTATCATCATCCCACTTCAAGGGATTCTAAACATTATCAATTTTCTAAATGAGCCATGAGTGCCATAAGTGAAATTAACAAAGTTTGGGTACAAAAATTTCCGGGAAGCTCTCTACCAGAGGCTTGGGCAGAAGATGTCAAAACAAATCTATCGAAACATAAGAAGCGAGTATTGGAACTTGAAGAAGAGTTAGAGCAAGAGCGAATCTATGTCGAATTCCTTGAAAGTTTACTTGCAGAGGTGGAAAAACGTGATCCTGGAACGACAAGTCCACCACCAGAACCAGCAAATGGGATAGGGACTATCCAAGATATGGATGATGTCATCAAAGACACACTTGAGAGACGGTCTCTGGCTGCTCAATGTACACCTTCCGGAATAATTTCTTCGACTAAACCCCATTCATCAGCCGACAGTCAGAATTCCAAAGTTAAAGAGCAAGGAACGAAAAACAAACTTGGGCATAAAGGAGAATCAAGAGGGACCAAAGAGCAGCCACCTTCGGAGGCTCCATTACACTCCGAATTAGGACCAGAAGAAAGTGGTTCTATAGAATTTAATGAGCCTGACGAAGTGGCGGATGAAAATCGAGACAGAGATCATTTTGTGACTGTCATTGAAGTGAATGGATTTGACAAAAAAGGACCCGGTTCTCCTAGTCACTCTTCCAGATTATCCACCGAGGATCCGAAAAGACTGAAGAAAGTCCCGCCGAGGCCACCGCCGAAAGTTTTCAAGCGACAAGCGTCGGATACGTCACAAGCAGAAGCACGGTCCAAAGATGCAGGAGTCAATAGTTCTGATTTTCTACATGGCGAGCAGAGAGACGAGACTCAGCAGCAGTCAAAATCAAAAGCTGAGCGTCCCGTCATCTTTGACTCACGCAAGACTTCGAGCGGGGGACATAGCTTAGCTCCTTTGGTAACTGCAGAAGAACCTCCTCCGTCTCCTGTAAGTGAAAATCTAGTTTCGAAACCCCAAACACCTACAGCTGGACCAGCCTTTCCACCTTTGAAGCGATTTGAGGGATCGAAATTGCCACTTCCAGGTTCAGTACAAGCACAACATCAGCCCTCAAGCAGAGGAGACTCAGAAGAAAAGGGGCAAAATACAGAGAGGGCTCAAAGGTCTACTGGAGTGTTAGAATCTCGTACTCAATTCTTGCAACTCCAGGCAGAGGAAAAAGACCCATCGCTACCAGTACGCTCCAAAATTCAAGATTTAGTCAACCGCATGGAGTCGAGTCATAAGCCAATGGCTCCAAACAAGAACATCGAACAGCTCACCCCGAGACGCTCTTTTCGAAAACAGTTCCAGGGACCCGTCTATCACTCTGTTCCACCCGAACCAGTTATCTCTGATTATGTAGACCCTTGCGATGCTGAATTTGACACTGTAACCAATGATCAAATCTACGACAGTCCACCACCCGAGGAGTTTCCGCATGATTTAGACATGCAGGAGAGGGTCAACTCAGCCCAAGTATCCAAATCAAGTACTCTTGATCCCCGTAGTGCAAGTGACAAAAATTTGGAACAGAGTAACTACGTTGACAACGAACCGATGTATGGTAAGTAGATGGATAGGAACCTTTTGATTTGAATATCCTATGGACTTAAAAAAAAAGATTTTAGCCATAGATGAATCCATTGGTTACAACCAGTTGATTTAAAGCACCCCACCGACCCTGCGACTAAAGCTGGCAATTTTTTTTTTAGATACTGTAGCTCCGGATCAAGACGATGATTATGTTCTTTTGCTTGAAGAAGGAAATCAGACGAGTTCCTCAACAAACTCTCTCAGTAAGAAAGATGCGCTCTCAGTTGAAATTTCAGCAATTAGCAATGATATCGCGACTATCAAGTCTCAAACATCAGTGATGTCCGGACAAAGTGTAGGTACAACGAGTTCAGGTACAACTTCTGACACGGATGGGATCACGGGAAGTCCATTACCACATGATCATCAGAGAGAGCTCGCACATAAGAACTCTATTGCAAACTATGTCAACATTGACTACTTCCTGAGGTAATGAAATCTTATAGAATTGCTTCCATTTCTCATATCTACCCTTTTGAGGTTGTTGAAAGGCTTTGATCTTTGCTTCGTCATTACAAAGAAAGAGAAATGAATCTGCGATTAATATTGGGCCATCGGAACACTTTCGACCTTGAGTATGATGGGTTGTTTTTGGGAATCACACTCACTGGTTGTTTATATTTTAGCAAAGGCGGGAGGAAGGATTCCCAAGCATCGGGGGAATCGGAAGATGACGAACCCTCTTTCAGTCGAACTCTGTCAACTGATCCTGACAGCGAAAGTCCAGACGGCGGGATCGAAAATTTTGAACTGGATTCCGGTGAGTGAAAACTGTACCAACTAAAAATTGAAAAAGAAATCACTGGGATAAGTGATTTGGTTTCATAAAGGAGTGTATGGGGGCTCTACTGACGGGATTGGGGCCTTTGGCAACTCAACTCCGCCAATGATCAGTCGTCGAGAAGTTAAGAATGAGACTCCGACTATAACAGCTGCAGATCAGGAGAAGTTCACACGGTTCCGGCAGTTACTTGCTAGTATTGCTGAAAGTGAGAGTGCCTATGTCGATTGGCTCAATATCCTGTTACAGTACATGAAAGCATTGAAAGCCACACTTGGAACATCAAAACCCGTTTTGTCCCAGGATGAATTCAATATCATTTTCTATAAGATCCCAGAGTTATATGATTTGCACTACAAGTTCTTAAATGGCTTGAAGCTAACAACTGGAAACAAGAGCAGTGTCGGTACACATTTCCTCAATCTTGTAAGTCTAACTCCACTCCTGTTAATTGTTCAGCAGTCTATTAAATCTAATGAATCTGTATTGCATTTATGATAAGGCTCATGATATTGGGGTTTATGGAGCATTTTTACAAAATTATTCAAGAGCAGTTGATACAGTTCGGAAGTGTAGTCAAAATAGTTCCGAGTTTGCAGAAATTGCGAAGAACATTCGACTAAAGTCTCTCCCAAATCAACCCGTCTCTCTTGAAACATTACTTTATAGCCCTGTCTCTCGAGTACAGAAAAACACAGAAATTATTCAAGTAAGTATTCTCTTATATAGGTTACTTAATGAATAGATTAATTATTTTTTATTTTTACCTTTATGTCAGGATTTGCTAAAGTGTCTCCCAAGTGGTCATCCTGATCAAATTGCACTCAAGTCAGCTCTACGCGAGTTTCAGTCCTTCTTGTCAGAGTTCAAAATGATCCAGCCGGAACAGTTGTTCCAAGTAAACGAAACTTTAGGATACTATTATTTTCCAATGTAGAGCCTTTTTAATGCTCAGTTGATTGAACTTTATTTGACTAGGGTCAAGATCGAAGCCCAAGGCACTTGGTGAAGAATTCGTTCATTGTTGAACTATCCGAAGGCCATCGGAAGCTTCGTCATATCTTCCTATTCAATGANTTGGTGAAGAATTCGTTCATTGTTGAACTATCCGAAGGCCATCGGAAGCTTCGTCATATCTTCCTATTCAATGATGTACTCGTCTGTGCCAAATACAAAGCAAGAAAAAATTTTATGAAAAATGATTAATAATTAATATTGATAATTTTTTAAAGATAATTTTCATTGAGTACTTTGCTTTTANTTGGTGAAGAATTCGTTCATTGTTGAACTATCCGAAGGCCATCGGAAGCTTCGTCATATCTTCCTATTCAATGACGTACTCGTCTGTGCCAAATACAAAGCAAGAAAAATTTTTATGAAAAATGATTAATAATTAATATTGATAATTTTTTAAAGATAATTTTCATTGAGTACTTTGCTTTTAGGCGTCTGGGAAGAGTGAAAAATTCACCTTTGAACTAAAGTGGTACATACCTGTGACAGAGTGTGCGGTACTCGAGGAGAATTCCGAAATGAAAGAATCGACTGCAATAAATCTTGTTGCTCTTCGGTCGCAAGCTTCGACAGTGCGAGATCAAATTAAAAGACAGACCAGTCGGGATGATCCAAAGGTATAAAAATTATAGTACTTCCAGTGTTCATTTTGAGTTTGACTTTCTTTCCAATTTATGACGAGTAGAAAGCAAAGGCTGAAAAACAGCGAAAGAAATTGGCTGAATTGGAAGCGCAATTGGTGCTGGCATCACCTAATCTGGTCTTCAAGGTAAAAGCAGGAAACAGTAGAAATTATACTTTCTTCTTGTCATCTGAATATGAACGAAGTCAATGGATCGATGCAATTGATACATTGAAGGTGAGTGTTTGTGTTAGACCAATTAATTGAAGTTGTTTCAGGAATGAATTTATTACTAAGGCTCGTCAGCCGTCTGCATCTTCCCAGTTGAGTATGAATGAGCTTCAGAACTGGCTAACTTCATGCAGAAAACACTTGAAGACAAACATGGGGTCTTATTTACTCCGAAGTGGGCGAGACGAGAATCTGTTAGTTGGGGATTTGTATATTTTAATCGAACAGCTAAAGGGAATTCAACGTTCGGCTGGTAACACTGATGGAAATATTTTAGTTTGAAAGATAAATTTAATATCAATTAACTTATTATGGTTTCTAGATCTCTACATTTGCCTTGAAGTTGACTCATACGGTCACTTTTTCCGCAAGGCAAAGACAAAAATGGTATGTGAAACCGTATCACCTTGCTGGAACCAAGACTTTACAATTGAATTAGAGGGTGCGCAGAATTTACGCATATTACTCTATGAAGATCATCAGCGCCAAGGCACTTTGATTAGAGCGAAGACGACGATCGAGGTGATTTTAGTGTGGATTTTTGTAAAGTATGTAATAATAACCAAGCATGTTCATACCTTCCTTAGTTGAATCGATCTTGGCTAACTGGAACGATGACTGAAAGGAAAATAGATTTACAAGATTATGTCTTGACATTGTTCACCAAGTTTACTCCATCCGAGATGACCATTCGACGAGTTCCTACAGCAAAGCCATCTGGACTCTTCGGAGCAAAAATAACACAAGTGTGCAAGTAAGTTTCAAGATTTATATAAGCTTTATTATTATAATTTATCTTTCATACCATTATTACATACTATGTGTATAACAGACGTGAAAAGCGACAAGTTCCGTTCATTTTAACCAGTTGTCTCCGGGAAGTGGAGCGCCGAGGAATTAATGAGGTAGGAATATATCGTGTTTCCGGTTCAACTTCCGACGTGTCTAAGCTGAAGAAGGCTTTCGAAACAAGTAATTTTAGTTATTTTTATTTATTTAAATTGTATTTATAGCTCCTAATAATTTCATCCAAATAATCTATGTTCTGATCATAGATTCATATGAGGCTGAGCAGCTCCTGAAAGAAGTGGATATTCATTCAGTCACGGGGATACTGAAATTATATATGAGAGAACTGCCGGAAGCATTATTTACTGATGAATTATATCCTCGGTTTTTTGAAGCCTTCAATCAGAATGATCTAGAAATCAAAAGACGAATTTTGCTCCAGTTATTCTCAACACTTCCTCCGATCAATCAACACATCATTCTTTCTCTTCTGGATCACATGGTTAGGTAAGTATTAAGTGGGAAATGAAAATAACTTTTGAGTTGAATTGTTTGATTTTCTTCCGTCCATCAGGGTGAACAAACACGAAAATCACAACAAAATGAGCCTGCACAACATCGCTACAGTCTTTGGTCCAACTCTTTTACGACCTGGAGCAAAATCAGAAGGGAACGGAAGTACAGATCTTCTTGCAGCTGGAACTGTAGATGTCATGGCACAAGCAGGAATTTTATATTTCTTCCTAACCCGTCGAGCAAGTGGAGAACCAATGCAATTAGTACAAGCTCCCCATTGAACCCTTCGTCCAGCATCATGCACTATAAAATTAGTAAGGTTTCCTACGTTAAAGACACGACTGAGACCATTACGGTCAATTCCAATCAATCTTACGTCCTAAGAAACTTAAGCCTCAAGTCTTCATTTTTTGCTACAATGAGTAATAACTGGGATCTGCAAAACTTTTTTATATTTCTACTTGAAACGACATATACAAAAAATACAGAATGGATGAATTGAGTTTAAGAGATTCATTTTGAATTATAAATGGTTCATCTGACATCAAATTCAACAGACTTAATTCTGTGCCTTCCCTTTAAAACTTGAACCAGAGTCGATTTTTACTCAAAAGACAATTTTCCATAACAATGAAATTAACAGAGCTCTTCAATAATAATTGTTCAAAACTCCCATGTAATTTAATAACAAGTGAACAACAACATTGTTCATTTCCCAATTGCCAAACACGTTGCACCAATTTGAGACATTCGTACTTTGTTAAGCATAATAACTTGTACTATTTATTCTTGTAAAATGTGTAAGTATTTGAGAAACTTTATTCAAATAAGGCTTTCTGGAAACATTTCCTCTTGATTTAATTTTGTAAAAAGAATTACTATAGCATATCTTTAATAGAGATACTCACAAAAAAAAAATTTTTTTTTTTTTGGTTAATAAGGATGAACAAACCTAGTCAAGATGGATTTTCATAAGTGTGACTACTTTATATATACTTTAAGGAATTCAAAGGAAACCAAGTTCAATTAAGGATTTTTAAAGAGTTAATCGAAATTATCCAGTTATTCTCGTTATCGAATTTATTCCTTTACTATGAGCTAGCAAAATGAGGTGTTGTATTGTCTGAGGAGTCAATTGGGGTATAACTTTATCTATCAGTACTGTCAATCTTAGTTATTAGAATATTCTCTAGTTGTGATTTTTTTTTTTTGAAGGAAGTAATTTAACTCGTATTGTTGTGTAATTGTAACCTACCAAAAGACTAAAAATGGGGACAAACTACTTAAGGAAGTGCCATTGTTGTTGATACTTTCACTCATTTTCGTTTTACCGAATTTTCCCTGTCTAATAACGATGTGCTCCACCTTTTTTAGTTTTCAATTCCTCTTCTCAAGATGCAGCTAAAAAAAAACTGAAGACGCCATTATTATTGTGCTTCATCTTCTGAATGATTCTGTGATAGGAATACGACAAAGAATCTTTAAAATTATCAACGATTTTTTGTTATTTTTTTTTTCACTTTGTTCTTCTTTTTTGAAGGAAGAAGCACATGGATGAGAATTTACAACAATGTACTACGATAAAGAGTTAGATAGAAGTAGTATTGAATTTGTAAGATGAACTTCCATAGTTTTTACTTCAGCTAAATGGATTTTCGTAGGAATAATTTATAATGGTAACATTTTTGAGAACATAAATAAATTTTTGTCCAGTTATTCGATATCCGGACATGAGTGAATGAGAGAGTAATAATTAATAATAAAACAAAGAATTCATTTCTCATTAAATACAATAGGGGTCTACCAATAGCGTGCGTGGATTTGCGTGAGATTGTGTAAGGTTCCTCTTTTACACAATCTCACTCAAGTGGGATGGTCTTAGTGACTCTAAGCAATGAGAGAGGATACAATTTCCTAAAATCTCTCTCGGTTTTTACACAAACACAATTTCACGTAAAAGAGGAACTTTACACAATCTCACGCAAATCCACGCAAACTATTGGTAGACCCCTAGTCTCTTCCACCCAAGGCAGAACACAGAGAGATATGATAATAAATAAATTTATTGTCCAGTTATTCGATATCCGGACACGAGTTCCTCCAGTTATTCGATAACCGGACACGAGTGGTGGAATTTACTAAAGTAAGGCAGAGAAAGGAGAATTTCCTTTCACTTTTCCGTAAGGTAGCAAGTGAAGGTGAAAGTAAGTTCTCCTTATTCTGCCTTACGCCGGCATTATACTTAATGTCATTCGTCCTTCATTCGAATGAAATGCAGTATGATTCATGAATTTTGTAACAAATTTTGCTATCTAATTTACCGTGACAATTAAGATTTTTGCAAAATTTGTTGCAAAATTCATCAATCATACTGCATTTCATTCGAATGAAGGACGAATGACATTAAGTATAATGCCGGCGTAACGCCCGATTTATACTTAATGTCATTCGTCCTTCATTCGAATGAAATGCAGTATGATTGATGAATTTTGTAACAAATTTTGCAATCTAATTTACCTTGACAATTAAGATTTTTGCAAATTTTGATGCAAAATTCATCAATCATACTGCATTTCATTCGAATGAAGGACGAATAACATTAAGTATAAATCGGGCGTTACTTTAGTTAACTCCACTGTACTGGTCATACAGCAAAACCTCTCATTCGGAAACCAGCTCTCACTGGCTGAATAAAATTCACTCCACCCGTCCTTCCATTCAGATACCGTAAAGTTTAACATATTTCACATAATTCACAAATTGTTTATACAAATTTGCCCTCTACATTATTTGAATACATATTTACAGTAACCACCACGTGAGGTGAGACGGGGTGGAGAGATCTTGTTTCCGAATGAGAGGTTTTGCTGTAATTATAAAACATGATGGAAGTTACTTTTGTTACTTTTGGGCCGTGTGGTTTGCTGTAGAAAGTTACTATTTTATAATTATGTCCAACGTATCTCGTTAAGAAAATTTTTCTCGGGTTAAATATGTTATTTTATGAAAGAAGATGGAAAAGTAGGGAAACACGTGTAAAAAATCAGGTATCTAGGATTATAGTGTCAAAAGTTATGATTTATTGAAAATCAACTGTTTTCGAATGTAATTCTGACACGCTTATCCTTCACTGTTGTGTCTCAGAATTATATTAGAAAAAAGTTGATTTTCAATAAATCATAACTTTTGACCCTTTAATCCTAGAGACCTGATTTTTTACACGTGTTTCCCTACTTTTTCATATTTTTTTATAAAATCAAAAGATTTGAAACGAGAAAAATTTACTTAACGAGATACGCTGGACATAATTATAAAACAGTTACTTTCTCCAGCAAACCGCTCGGGTCAAAAGTAACTTCCATCTTGTTTTATAATTAAGACCAGTACTGTAATTAATAATAAGATAACAATACATTTTTCATTATTGAATACAATGTTTCATCCACCCAAGGCAGACCACAGTGAGATATGATATGATAAATGTGTGAGGAAAACTAAACCCGCTTTTTCGTTGCTCTTCCATCCAAGTAGCTTGAGTAGTCGGGGACTTCGGATGCTTTATGCAGTCGCTTCACAGCTCGCTGATTTCGCACAGAGATAGTGCAAAGAATACAATTTATGAGATAAGTTGAAATGCAGACAATGCAGATTTCCTGCAACACGTAGATCAAAATGTAGCACAAATACGCCGACATCATGAGAGAGAAGAAAGTTGAGACAGTGAACAATTTCGCTAAGAATTGGGCTGGGTACAAACCTGAAAAATCATAAAAATCGTAAATTTATTATAAAATATTAGACAAGAACACTGAAACTTGAGTTTGAAGAATCATTTTAGTTATAAAATAAGTGCTTACTTAAAAACAGCGTCGCAGTGTAGAAGATTAGTCCGTAGAAACCGTTAGACTGATTTAACAGACTGCTTTCGCCAAATGTATAATCTACCAATCCGAAGCCTTTACTGTAGCTAGAAATAAAAGTAAAATAAATTAACAGTGATTCAGCTAATACAAATTTTTGGCTCAACTGGTCCATCACAGAGCAACTGGCGCAGAGTTATGCGAAGATTAAGGTAGGTCAAAATGTTTTTTTTTTTGAAAAAAAAAATAATAAATAAATAATAAAAATTCAAATAATTAAAATTATGAAGAACTAAAAATATGTCATCTGGTAAATACGATTAGGTAACCCAATCAATAAATGAAAAAGTTGATGAGGGTTTTTGAAACCCATTATTTCAACTTCAGACCCTAGCTCCCCACCATTCTGTAATTTTTTAAATTATATTTTCTTACTATGCCCTTTAGGTAATGGGAGGGGGGAGGGGGTGTCAAAATTTGAACTCCAGAAAATGTTGAACCAGAATCCCTTTTCAGTCCCAGGTTTCAATGATAAATTGCTCTTTGATTTCTAGGTTACCGCATTTGAGCAATACATGAGATAGCTGTGGTATTTTTTTTTTCCAGTTTATCGATATCTCTTATGTGGTTTGTGGTTATCATAACTTTTTATTCTGGTAGCCGCAGAATTTTTAAACAATGATTCGACAATCGACACACGTTGGACACTTATTTAGAAAATTGATAATGCTACAGCATGATTAGAAAATAAAAACTAGGGTCGAAGTAAAGTACCGTCCGCTGATTGTATCAATATCAACCCAATGTATCAGCCCATTATTGCCTTCTAAACAAATCAACCTTGACAAAAATGTTTGATATTTTTTGTTAGTGTACGACGGGAGGGGACGATGATGGTCTTACAGGGAGAAATGGGGATAATTAAAGAGAATTTAAGAGGAATTAATTAGTAGTTGTGGAATAGTGTGTATTATGTGAAGTTAAGGGCGAGGTCAGGGAAGTGACGGGGTTTGGACTGGGAATAGTTTGGCTTCCTTCGGGAAAATAGATAAATTAAAAGGAAAAGCGATGGAGGTAGGGGTCAGAGGTCGAGGGGTCACGAACCTGATCGCTGAGGGTGGTGGCAGTCCTCACCTCTATCCAAATTGACGAAAGTCATAACCAATTCCAACAACAAATTCACAAAAAAAAGCAAATTGTAGGGAGAGTAAGATGAATGGTGTGTGTCCGGGACCCGGACGGACCGGACTCCGGGCTCAGACTGACTTCCCATTCTCTTTTTCCAAGATGGATGGAGCGTCGGTTTGGGAGAAATTTTCTTACACCGAGACCATCCACCTTGAGGGATGGGTGAAATTTGAAAGGAATTGACCTTTTTCACAAAGACAGCCATCTAAGTGGATTTTAACATGAACCTATATAAAACTTTCAAAATCGAACACAAACTAATAAGTTATAGCGGTCGTTAACAAACTTAAGTAATTTCTTATATGAAATATAAGGTAAAATCATTAATAATAAATCATAGATGTTAACGACCTTACAAAAACTTGCACATTAGAAATTTTTAGTAGAAATTCTGGTTTAACACTATAAATACAATGCCAGTCCATCTGTTTGACAGAACAATCTCTGATAAAAAATTTTCATGAAAGCAAACCAAAATTAATCTAACCCTCAATTAATCATAAAAACAGGATATTACTGGAACCGAAAAGGAATCGGTTAGAAATTAACGGAATATTGTTGTGGGAGGGGTGGAGTCTGCAGTAGTAGCTGTTGGAGTGCGTAAAAGTCTTTGTGAACTGGAGGGCAGAAGGATCAACTTAGCTTGGCGTTCGTTGCTCAATTTAGCTTGAAGAGATGGAGTGATCTTTGCTGAATGGAGAGCGGAGGGGTGGACGGATCTTAGCTTGGAGGGATGGAGTGGTCTTTAATTAATGGAGGGCAAAGGGCTGGAGTGGTTTTTGGTGAATGGAGGACCACTCAAGTATTTTGATATCACGCGAAAGAAATACCGGCGCACTTCTGATAGCTGTTGAACGAGCCGAAGGCTCGTTCAACGGGGAAATATGGTCTGAACAACCTGAACAGGTATGCAATCACGCTCAACTAACCCAATGAGAAGTGTGCATGTTACCGATCCATGTTTGCGTGAACACGTCTATTACCTAACAAAAACATTGATAAAAACACCCTCTTAGTCTTAACCTACGTAATTGCAAGGAAAAATTTTTTCAATTTTGAAAAATTTATAACTTTTTTTTTATGCATTTCCGGTGACAGTTTTTTTCATATTCGTGATCAGCGACCTCATATTAGTCTACAAAAAGAAATTCATCCAAATCCTAGGTTCTTCGGAATACCAAATTGTTTCCCCGCACCATTACATTTGGGTAAGTCACTATAAATAAATTTGTTTTTGGCACAAATTTGCAAATTTATTGTAAAATTTGGAAATTTTTTGTAAAATTTGACTTGATCGCCAACAATGTATGTCATATTCGTAATCTACGCTAAATTTTCAGTCGATTCATGTATCACTTACCCGAATTCCAGAGGGTGGGCTATTCTACAAATAAGCCGAAAGGATCCACTATTAGTATTGTTTTAATTGGCTTATACATAGGGCAAATACATTGGGCTGATACAATATGCGGACGATGCTTTATTCCTACCGCGTTTAACTAATTCATAAAAATCTTGTTTCAATAAAAATTATGTGCAATACGAGCTGAATCAAGCAAGAATGCCGGATATCCGGCAATCAGAAAATGCCGGATATCCGATATCCGGCAAACTTGCCGGATATACTATCCGCAACAGCCCTAGTTATAGCCAAAAATCTAATAAAGTTGTTTTTTTTTAATTGATTTACCCATGCGGAAGCAAAAAAAAAAAAGATTTGCGTCAGTAGTATTTTTTAGCATTGAACCAGATGAGTCGCTTCCCAGATCAATTTCAAATGAATTTCCAAAGAGGAATCAACCGGAAGACTATTGGCATTTAAATCTATAATTTGATCCCATGAAACTTACAATGATGTTAGTACGTTAGAGCAACTAATTGTTTCCGATATATCACAAAGAGCTGTGTAACTGGAATCTCGAGTCTTGGAATCACTCACTACGATAGAATAGTAAGACAATGCTAGTCCCATCAACGATAACACGATAGTGTACTTTCTGCAACATTGGAAAACTTGGAATGCTTGTTTCTCCATTATACCAGATCCTTATTGAGTAACGATGAATCAACTAAAATAAAAACAAACATCAAATTTGTTAAGATCGATGTCAATCTCGTAAAGGATAGGAACAGATTTTTTGTTAACTTATTCTGAATGGCAAAGTATGATAAATAAATACCTAAGTCTAGTAACAGTAGTCTTATACAGTAATTTACAGTAGTAAGATTATTGAGTACTTACTGTGAGGAGATTATCCAGGAATGACAGTGTTTGTGTATTATGTTTAAATTACCGTAACGAAATGAATGTTCTTTCTGTACGCCTTCTTGACCTACAGGATAAAGAATAACTAAACCGTTTAGTTCATCCTTCTCTGCCCGATTCCAAACGAAGAGTAAATGATTTTACTAAACTTACTCACAGCTGTTGTTGGTCTTAATAAGTGAGATTACATCAATCTATCAGTCTAAACCACCGATACTCTATTCAGTAGTCCAATATGTCATTCAGAGTCCACTCAAACCCAAACGGGTGTCGGTTCACTCTAAATCACAAAAAAATTAACACATTACTCCTTGTCCTATACTTTTTCTATCTTGCACTTTCCAAAACCAGAAACAAATTTTTTCCAAAAATCATTCATAATTCAAAATTTAAAACACCTAACATAATTAATTTTAATGAATCAATCAATAAGTTTATTTGACGTTGACCATCGCCCTAACAATGAAATTTCACGAATAAGTAAATTTAAATAAAATAAAATAATGAATGTTAAAATTACTGAAAAAGTTTTAAAATATTTGAAATTAAAAATGATAAATAAAATGTAAAATTTGGATCAGTGGCAGCTTCTGTGACGTCCTTGATAAGTTGAATTGGATCCTCTGGCACTCCTTGAAAGTAATTCAGTCAATTGTGAGATGTGCCAATGAATCCTCAAATAGCATGAATGAAATAAAGTTGTTCTCCACAGTATTTATTTGCACTGCTTCTCTTCAAAAAGTCCCATATTAAACCAGTTTCCTTTATTGTAGACAAAATTAATTTTAATGACTCATAATCTTTTAANTGATCTTTTAAATGTATACAGAATTTGTTTTGTAATATTATACAGTCTCAGTGGGACTAGATTAACAAATTTTAATTCAAACTTAAAATCAAATTTTTATTTCTTCTCTAACAAAATAAAATTTTTGAATTAAAAATTTAAGATTTAAAACAGAAGAAAGTATTTATTAATATCATTAAACATTACTTTCAAACTTTCAAGAATAATGTTTGAAAGTAATAATTATAATATATTAAGAAAGGAATAATAATAATTATTTCTTTCTGTATAGAGCATTAAAAATTTTGAACAAGTTTGAAAAGTTTCTTTATAAATTTTTGAAAATATGGTAAGAAAGATTAGTTAGTTGATTTTTATTAAGTTGAAATTTATATGTTTTAGGTGCTTAAGTGGGTGGTAATGATGAAGATTTGTTGAGCATATCGGGTAGCCATTGTGAATATGGGTGATACTGAGTGGAGTGAGCGTGGCCTGACTGTTGAGGTAACCCATGTGTCTTTGTCCCGTGTTCTTGAATTGGAAATGGCGCGTTTNTGAGCATATCGGGTAGCCATTGTGAATATGGGTGATACTGAGTGGAGTGAGCGTGGCCTGACTGTTGAGGTAACCCATGTGTCTTTGTCCCGTGTTCTTGAATTGGAAATGGCGCGTTTAATTTGAAAAAGCACATGATCATTTTGTCAGTCAGTTCGAGTTCTTCCATGCATTACATCATTCATTTCATCACACCGCATACCGCACCACGACCGTCTAGAAGAAACCACGCCGTAAAACCAGCTCCCCTTTTCCCGTCTTTTCACATTTACTTCAATCAATTTTGTCCATTCTAAACCCATTTTCTAATTAACTAACCTTCAAAATGTTCAAAGTTTTCTCAAGAGCCACTCAGGTTCAAAGGATCTTACAGGATGTTCAATCCAGTTATAACCGCTCACTTAATTCCCTACGACACAAGTGAGATATTATTCAAGAACGAATTCAAAGAGGAGTCATTTTAAATTACTGGAAATGATTTCTGACATTTACTCTATTCTAGGTCGGAAGGTGTACGTGGAGCTGTTATTGGGATTGATTTAGGTACAACTAATTCCTGTGTGGCTGTAATGGAGGGCAAGGCACCCAAAGTTATTGAGAATGCTGAAGGTGCTAGAACGACTCCCTCTGTGGTAGCATTCACGAAAGGTTTGTTCTAGAATTTTTTCTTTAATAATAATTATTATTCTAGTGTTTGGATTTGATGATTTGAGCAAATATTTTGTTGTTTTAGATTCTGAGAGACTTGTCGGTATGCCAGCTAAACGACAGGCTGTTACAAATGCCGCAAATACATTCTATGCTACCAAGCGACTCATCGGAAGACGTTTTGAGGATGCAGAGGTGAAAAAGGATATGTAAGTTTTACAGTTGTCGTATTCTTCTCAATTGAAATTTATTGTNTTTGAGGATGCAGAGGTGAAAAAGGATATGTAAGTTTTACAGTTGTCGTATTCTTCTCAATTGAAATTTATTGTATAAAGCTAATATGATGCTGTATTTTTCGTCAACCGAAAGTTGTGAGTTTACACACGAATGTGGATTCATCTTACTGATTTTTTTTTAATTTAATTTTCGTAACCAATAGGCGTTATTGGGTTGATGTTGATGAGTGATTTATGACAATGATTGTAAATTTTNTTGTATAAAGCTAATATGATGCTGTATTTTTCGTCAACCGAAAGTTGTGATTTTACACACGAATGTGGATTCATCTTACTGATTTTTTTTTTATTTAATTTTCGTAACCAATAGGCGTTATTGGGTTGATGTTGATGAGTGATTTATGACAATGATTGTAAATTTTGTTTACAGGAAAAGCGTTTCATACAAAATCGTCAAAGCTTCTAATGGTGATGCATGGGTGGAAGCAACGGATGGGAAAGTATATTCACCAAGTCAAATTGGTGCATTTGTTCTTGTTAAAATGAAAGAAACTGCGGAGGCTTATTTAGGTTCTTCAGCCAAGAATGCAGTTGTAACTGTTCCAGCATATTTCAATGATTCTCAAAGACAGGTTAGCATTCTGTAAACATTCATTATTTTTTCATTTTCTATTATCAACGAATTCTAATCCAGGCTACGAAAGATGCCGGACAAATTGCTGGTTTGAACGTTCTCAGAGTTATCAACGAACCCACAGCAGCTGCGTTGGCCTATGGAATGGACAAATCTGAAGATAAAATGTAATTTACAGTCTAGTCTAGTTTATTTATTCTTCAGTCATTTTTGAATTATGGATTATATTTGGATATTCTCAACTCTCTAAACAGTATTGCCGTATACGATTTGGGTGGTGGTACTTTTGATGTCTCAATTCTGGAAATTCAAAAAGGAGTTTTCGAGGTCAAATCAACTAACGGAGATACATTTCTCGGTGGGGAGGATTTTGACAACACCTTGGTGAACTACTTGGCCCAGGAGTTTCAAAAAGAAGTATGGGTTTGACTTTTTATGAAACTTTAATAAGAGTGTTCATGTCTCAATAATTCATAATTGTGATCCCAGCAAGGTTTAGACTTGCGTAAGGATCCAATGGCTATGCAACGATTGAAGGAAGCAGCAGAGAAAGCCAAGTGTGAGCTCTCTTCTGCTGTTCAAACAGACATTAACTTGCCTTATCTTACAATGGATTCTAGTGGTCCCAAGCACATGAACCTGAAGGTAAGATCTTGATTATTCTATGTACAACGGTTACTCTTTTCATAGTTTTTTATTCATAATGTTAGTTGACGAGATCAAAATTCGAGAGTCTTGTTGCGGATTTGATTAAGAAGACGATTGCTCCATGTCAGAAGGCACTTCAAGATGCCGAAATCAAGAAACAAGATATTGGAGAGGTATTATTGGTTGGTGGTATGACACGTATGCCCAAAGTCCAGAGCACAGTCCAAGAAGTATTTGGTCGAAATCCGTCAAAGGCAGTGAACCCAGACGAAGCCGTCGCTGTCGGTGCAGCTATCCAAGGAGGTGTCCTTTCAGGGAATGTTACTGATGTACTTCTCCTCGATGTAACTCCTCTTTCTCTTGGAATTGAGACACTAGGTGGTGTCTTCACCAAATTAATCAACAGAAACACTACAATTCCAACTAAGAAAAGTCAAGTAAGTTCTCATTTGATCCAATT
Source organism: Holacanthella duospinosa (assembly GCA_002738285.1). Lineage (NCBI taxonomy): Eukaryota > Metazoa > Arthropoda > Collembola > Poduromorpha > Neanuridae > Holacanthella > Holacanthella duospinosa. The sequence goes on along the minus strand of NIPM01000006.1, from coordinate 1,403,850 downwards.
TCTATATCACTCCTCAAAATAAAATATTAGCTTGATGACAATTGGTCATAATCTGCAGGTATTCTCAACAGCGGCTGATGGTCAGACTCAAGTCGAAATCAAAGTTCACCAAGGCGAACGGGAAATGGCATCAGACAATAAAATTCTAGGTCAATTTACACTCATTGGAATTCCCCCCGCCCCACGAGGTGTCCCTCAGGTCGAAGTTACTTTTGATATCGATGCTAATGGTATTGTACATGTCAGCGCCAGGGACAAGGGTACCGGAAAGGAACAACAAAGTGAGTTGAACGGAATTCTTTTTGTCAATCTAGTAATAAATTATGTTTATTTACTTTCTAGTTGTAATCCAGTCGTCTGGTGGTCTAAGTAAAGACGAGATTGAGAACATGGTAAAGAATGCAGAGAAGCATGCTCAAGAAGACAAACAGAAAAAAGAACGTGTGGAAGCAGTTAATCAAGCCGAAGGAATCATTCACGATGTTGAATCCAAAGTTGAGGAGTATCAGAGTCAACTCCCAGCTGAAGAAGTTACGAAAATTAAAGATTTGATTGTTAAAACAAAAGACGCACTAGCAAAGAAAGATGAACTCTCTGGTGAAGAAATCAAATCAACGACGAATACTTTACAACAAGCTTCACTCAAACTCTTTGAGTTAGCTTATAAGAAGGTAAACTTATCTTCTATAATATTTCTCAATTCATTTTCTATTGTTAGCTAATTATTTGATTAATTTTAAGATGGCATCTGATCGTGAAGGAGGTTCCAATTCCTCCTCATCTGACTCATCTGAATCTGGTTCTACATCATCATCCTCATCGTCATCTGAAGAACAAAAAGAAGAGAAGAAAAACTAAATCCATTAATCCACGGACTGAAAAGTAAACATAATAATACTATGAGTACCCACTCATTGCATTCTTAGTGCTTTGAGCAAATAAAGTTTCTACCGTAAGTCGTAGACATTAACTTAGATAATTGTAAACTTTCCTCTTTATACCTGTCATCTTAGTAGTAGAAAGAAATTAGTAAGTCCGAAACTGAAACTCATCTGAACATATTCTAAAGACCCTACCCAATAGACACATTAACACAAGGTTCATGATCTCAAGTTTGAGTTTGCATCTTGCTTATAGCAACTTCTGAACCAATAATAGAAATTATACAAGGTCTAAATTTTCTGTGTCTATTGGGCAAGAGTTTGATTGTTCTTATCAATTACAATTCTTTGAGTAAACAGATTTTATAAACTAAAAACCTTGTTCATGGTATCTGAATAACTTTCCTTACATTTTATTACAGGTATCAAGTTACAAGTTGTAACTTACAACTGTCTGATTATCAGAAACGGAGGCAATAGACAAAATGGACTAGGCACAAACAACACAGCCAACATATTTCTGTTAGATTGACATCAACTTCAGCATGATGTTAGATATTAATCTCTTAAAAAATTTTCCTATAATGTACAACAAAATTCATCGATTAGTTTGACCTCCAGAGGTCATCAATTAGTACATCTGTGTGTTAACTATCTAGGTACTATCTACAAAGAACCCTGGAGTTGACACAACTTTGCATTTTTCTCAAGTCTCATATTGTCCAGGAACTGATAGGCCTTTGTTATTCAGGGTTAGTAAATTTTGTTGTACCCTATAGGAAAAATTGTTGAGGAAGACAATATCTACAAATGTACCAAATTCTATGTCAATTTAATAGGAAGATGTTGACTGTGTGATTTGTATGTACCTTATCCTTCGATTTGGTATACAGTAAACCTCGCATACGTCGGATTTCAAAGGACCGAAAAATATGGTTCGTGGTAACCGAGGTTCGGCTTAAGCGTAAGCCGAACATGCAACTTGGGGAATAATTTGTTCGTCTTAGCCGAGGTAGTTTTAATTTACCATTACTTTATAATAGTAAGTTGTTGTGGAGACTAAAAATGACTAAAAATATATCATTGGTTCATTTTCTGTCGAATTTCAATGTTTGAAAAGTCATTCAAAAGAAGTTATTCGTTAAATTTTGTAAGCAAAAAGTGAAGATTCTTTAAAAATTGATCAATTAATTGGCGTTCGTGTTAAGCGAGGTAAAAAAGTATGTGCCTTATGGACTGGGACCACGGAAAGGCGTTCGTGGTAGCCGAGGGTTCGGCTTAACCGAGTTCGGCTTAGCCGTTCCATTTATACACAAATCCCCTATCTCAGGGCGTGGACCGGACCAAGTGGTTCGTGGTAACCGAGGGTCCGTGGTAACCGATGTTGGCTTATCCGAGGTTTACTGTACTGATGAATAAGGACTCAATTTCTGAATGAGTATAAACAATATTTTTTGAATTAAAATTGAATTGATTTAAAATATGAGTCCCACCTCTCTGGATTCCGTTTGGAATATCCNGGACCGGACCAAGTGGTTCGTGGTAACCGAGGGTCCGTGGTAACCGATGTCGGCTTATCCGAGGTTTACTGTACTGATGAATAAGGACTCAATTTCTGAATGAGTATAAAAAATATTTTTTGAATTAAAATTGAATTGATTTAAAATATGAGTCCCACCTCTCTGGATTCCGTTTGGAATATCCATAACGGAAGGATTATACCTGTCAGTCAAGTCTATAAAGTCTAAACGGTGTGACGGACATTTTCATTCTCAAGTCTTTGAGGGTACGGAGGAAGGGGTGGGGATGGAATAAGTGATGAAAGGTAACTCCTTAAAAAGAGCTAACGAGGAAGTGAAGGACTTTTCATCCGTAAGGGTTAGGATACTCTTTGTTTGACCAAATACCAATTGTTACGCTTCCTCTTCCAATACCCGACACCACCGTGACACAAAAAAAAAAAAACTTTTGCTTCACATGAGCTTAATCAACAAGAAATAATGTATCCAAGGACTTGAATCAAAAGGGTTACTGTCAAGGGGTATTGGATTTAATCCTTTCTATAGAACCCTTACCTTATCCAAGGCTACCCTTTTGGACATGACTTTTTAACCTCAAAACTTGTTCATCAAGCATGTCTACAGATGTTTTTTTTTTTTTTTTTTTCATTTTCACAACATTTCTGATACGTTTGAATCACTCGATTTAAAAAATATATTATATAATTATATAAAATATTATTTTTATTTAAGTCTTTTCAGAATCTGTGGTACTTTTCCCCATTCTGATCTGACTGTTGGTGTAACTAAGGGAAGAAGGAAAGATGGATTAGTAAACGGAAGGAAATTGGTTAATTTCCATATGGATAACATCCACAAACCTCCTGTGGTTTTGGATGAAAAGGATGAGCCATCCGGATGAAGGGATGAACCTGTTTCACCGAATTCGGGAATCGAGTCTCACATGAATCTCAACTTGAAATCAAAATTTTTCAATGAGAGACTCTCTCATAAGTCCTCCTCATGTTCTGGCCCCTTTCTCGGACAACGGTTCTAGATATGAAAATCCTAAATTTTCATCAACAATGGTTTCACATTATTGTCATATCTCTTGAATGACTTGGTCTAACCATAAATTTGCTTGCCTGTCGTAGGTTCAATTGTCTCTTCTACAGCTGTGGAAAGGGTCTCCTCAACTCAAGGGCTCCTTCATAAGGTTCTTTCCACAAATGATTCTAAAGTTAGTTCCATAAATCAGATGACTTTTTACTTTCATTGTTATTAATTCCAGTAACCACCCGACTCTGTTCAATACCCCACGCTCTACTTTCAGTATCTTCGGTCTTTTTAAATTGATCAACATGATTTTAGATTTAAAAATAGGTAGTAGGTAACCTGCGAACTTTAGCAGGATATGTGTGTAAATAATTATTCATCTTCAGAATTCTGTAAATATTAGCAAAAAAAAGAGAAAAATTTAAAAAAACGTGTGGCTGAAACGTTGATCGGATTCGGATCTGTTGGAAAGAATATAAAAAGCGGAACCAAAGGCAAGTAAATGGGACTGAAGAGGGGGGATGTTGTTTGTTGTTAAGGCTTAAGGGAGGAAGTGACAGGGGGGCTGAAAGTTATGAATAATAATAATAATAATTTGTTAAATCTGTTGAAATGGTGGTGGAAGTATTAGAACGGAAAGCATATTTTGCGTAGTATGTAGTATTGGGTATTGAAAGGATGTGATGTGATTGTGAAAGTTGGTGGCGTACGACCATATGCATGTGAAGTATAGGATCCAAGTGTCTCTTAACACTCAATTAGACATGAAAAGTACCGATGGGTACTTTATTCTTGACTCAAGTCTCCCTTGGAAGGCCCAGTTCACTACTGTACTTTCAAGAGGAACAAAAGTCAACGGAAAAGCCGCAAAAATGAAAAAACCTAAACCATAAACCATAAACTGATTACCTTCGAGAAAGGTCACTCTCAAACTTTTACACTGCCATTCACTTCATCACCTTTCAACGAAAGAGCGTAGAAAATTTATCATCTATAGTTACTAACGACCACAATGTTCAAAACTTTTGTTTTCTATTCTCTAGACTTTGGAAACAATTAGAAATGTTAAACCTTACCACACTCTCATGCTCTCCATTTTCTCTTTATCCACCAACAACCAAAAACATGTCAACTGTCACCTATCCCAAGTACAAAGTATCCTTTAACAACTTACAATGGTACTCTAGCCATCAAAACTTTTATTACAATCTAACCAAGTCAACAAATCAAAAATAAAAAATTTTTTTTTTTCATAGGAAAAGGTGTCCATCACAATTTGTATCTAATTTAGTATCCATGATTTCAAAAAAATTTTACTTAGGCACTTCTAAATCTACAAATTTATGACTTGCCATTGCCATTTGCAATTATTACTAAAAGTATATTAGTAAATAAAACAATAATTATTACTATTAATTTAAAAAATTTTAGGTTTAGATTTCCAAAATTTGAAAATTCTCCGAAAATTTTTTTTTTTTTTTTTTTTTTTCAAAAGAAACAATAAATTGTATTATTGAAATTATACAATATCTTGAAATACAGTAATGTCCAAACAACTCTTACCCTTTTCGCCACCTCAAAAATATTCCTTGTGTAAATAAAATGTTTTTTTTTTAAGATATGATTTGAATTTTGATGATAATATGATTTAAATTTTGTCTTTTAGAAAAAAAAAATATTTTTTAATTTCAATAAGTTCTATAAAGTTTTTATAAAATGATAAATTTTGATTTAACTTTGAGTTGAGAAAATCATTGATTGAATAAGGGTGGTATTTTATAATATTCATGAAGAAGAAGTAAGGCTGTTGATAATTAATGAGCGGTCTGGATGACAGAAATGAATAAATCCGTTGGGGAAGGTCGTCTCTCGAGCTGATGACAAAGTGGGTAACTACTGTGAGTGTGGACTGTCGGGGGGCTCTGATTGGTCCTGAGAAGGAACCCTTCAATGGAAGGGAGATCTTCCAAAGCCATTAATAAACCACTAAATAGAATTCAGATCCAACTATTCAATTCATTCTCATATTCAATGAGAATTTTTTTTTTCTTTTTTTTTTTGAGTGGGGAGTTGCCGAATTGAAGGGACTTGAGTACTTTTGGTAACAAAAATAAGGGCTACTCAAAACCTTCTCAAAGACAGTAACTTGAAGAGAGGAAAAGGCAGAAAAGGGCTCTTCATTGTAATCAATACAAAAGCTATAAGGCCTCACTTGAGGGATTTTAAAAGTCACACTTTGACTTTGTCAAAGATCTAATACCGAATGTAATATTCTGCCTTTGGAAATTCGATTTTCCAATATATAATATATATAATATATATATATATTTCATAAAATACTCACCTTATCCATCACTCCATGTGTCTTCAAAATCTGACAATTCCTTCTAAATAACATCAAATGTTTTGATTTTAATCAACAATTTAAATCAACCTAAGAAAACATACAAATCAATCATGATCATGCATCATACCCCAACAACATTATTGATCTTCAAAACCAAAATTCTTTAACCTGATTTTTTTTTTTCAAATTTAATAATACATACTCAATATTTTTTTTTTGTAAATGCTTCTAAATTTCTTGCTTCCGACTGAATTTTTAATTAACATAACATAACAAGTTTTATAGATATAAGACTCTATAATCTCTATTGAAATATTACCTATTTTGTATCCAAATTTCATTCAATTTGAGTTATCACAATGGAAGTAAATTTTCCAATAGAATAGTCAGGTGGTGATAAAAATTATTGCAGAAGTGTATGTTATGTATAAATTATACTTCATTATTGGTTCAATTCTATAAATTCAAAAAACTTTACGTTTTTAGAGTAAAAAAAAAAGATAAATTTATAGAAGAAGAACATTTTTATAAAAAATAACAATAATATCACAGTCTCCATTGTTGTATACTAAAATTCGGTGTAAAAAAAAAATCTTCCCGATCACTCATTCACTCCATGTTATCTGTCATAACTAATTATCACCAAACATTCATTTCCTACTGATTTGAACAGATTTGAGTATTTTTTATGTAATCCAAGAGAATGATGTTGTGGTACGATGTAGAAATAAAAAGGGGGGGTAAAAAATGTTAATATTCGATGGATTTTGTGTATGGTAGGTTGTGGTGGGTTTGTAGGTTTTTTGCCTGTTGGTCTGCCTCCAAAGGGCCTCCTCTCGTGCCCCTTGTCGGTAATCATCTAAGGGCTCAAGGAGGACTTTTTGAGGCTCAGTTGAGTCCTAATCCTCTTATCCGATTACCAGACGACACTTGAGTCTCATTCAGACTAATCCCCATTTACAACGATCCCACAATAATAACAATTTAGACTAATCCTTATCTAATTGAACGGAATGACACTTCTAGGAAAATTATTTAGACCATGGGATCTTCCAACTCAAAGAGAAATTGAAATAGAAAATTCTCAAGTTCAAAATATTAAAAATAATTGTAAAACGGAGGAGTCATCTGAGGAAGAATGGGGAAGAAATAAAATTTCTAAAAAACCAAGTGCAACAGTCGTAACTTGTGATGAAATGGTTGAACCAATAAAAATTCAATCAACAAAAATTTTTAAAACTCGTCCACGATCTTCAGTTCCAAATGGTAAAATACCAAAATGGGTTTTACCATATTCAAATTTAGGACGAAAAAAAGATCCTATGAAAATAGGTAGGAGTGAAAATTTTAAGGATCTTCCAGAAAGTCCTTCTGTTTCTATGTCATGTAGTGAACCAATGACTCCAACAGATTTAAACGATTTTCATCATTTTTCACCAAGTTTTAATGGAAATAATAGTATTTCAAATATTTTTTTATATCCAAATACTATCAACGATTTGGCAACTTTGTCAAGGAATGAATTAACAGTTATGGGACTTCTACCGTTTGAGTCATCAGCAGTACATAAAATTAAACGTCAACGACCTAAAAGATTTCATTGTCCACATTGTCAAGTAGCATTTTCTAATAATGGACAATTAAAAGGACACATTAGGATTCATACAGGTAAATTTTAATTAATAAAAATTTTAATTTGACTTCATTTATTAATAAAATAAGAAAATAAAAAAATTCAAGAATTTTACAAAAAAAAAAAAAAAAAAAAAAAAAAAATCAATAGTTTCGAAATTTGGTATTTTGATATAATATTATATAAAATTTTAATTCAAATAATCTTAATAAGAATAAGAATTTTATTATTATTTTAGGTGAAAGACCGTTCGTATGTGAAGAAGAATCTTGTAGCAAAAGCTTTACTAGAAATGAAGAATTAACGAGACATCGTAGAATTCATTCAGGTGAGAATAATTATTTAAAAAAAAAAAAAAAATATAAAAATATAGAAAAAAAAAATTTTTTTTTTAATAGAATCTTAAAGCTAATTAATTGTGACTAAAATTGTTTTTTATAATCAAATGAATTTTCAAAATTTAGTAAAAATTAATTATTCTATGTGATTTTCAAAAAAAAAAATTTTTTTACATTAATTCTATGTTAATTTACTTTCTCCAAAGATTTAGTAAAAAATTTTTTTTTAATATTGTCTCAGAATTTATGATAATTAATTCCAAAGTTTCAAATACCGATTTCCACTGNTAATTAATTGTGATTAAAATTGTTTTTTATAATCAAATGAATTTTCAAAATTTAGTAAAAATTAATTATTCTATGTGATTTTCAAAAAAAAAAATTTTTTTTACATTAATTCTATGTTAATTTACTTTCTCCAAAGATTTAGTAAAAAAATTTTTTTTTAATATTGTCTCAGAATTTATGATAATTAATTCCAAAGTTTCAAATACCGATTTCCACTGAAATGACAATGATCTTTATAAACTCTTTGACATTGATCTATAATGACTAAAATTCAATATTTTTATTATTAATTTTAATTAGGACTTCGACCATTCCCATGTAGTTACTGTGGTAAAAAATTTGGACGAAAGGATCATTTGAAGAAACACACGCGAACACACGAGAGAGGGATCTATAACCCGTCGAGTGTTCTGATTGGCTATGGTTCTAACCCTTTCCAACCCCTCCATCATCCCTATTCCCCGCCCTTTTTCTCAACTTCAACATCCGCAACACCCGATTTCATGAGCCCTTTTCAATCCTATCCATCTCCCCATCCAACAATTAATTTCACTTTCTAACAGCTCATCAAAGGAATTTAAATATAAATAAAACTTCATCAGTTTCCTATGTAACTAATTTTAAGAATAGTTTATTAATCTAAATGGTTAATCTCCGCCAATTATATTCAAGACGATGATGACGAGAAAAAAAAAAACAAAAAAAAATCCTATAGAAAAAGTTATGAAACGAAAAATGGATTAAAAAAAAAAAAAAATTTTTTTTTGAAATTTTGAGTTTTGTTTATTTATGGAATGGGTAGAATTGACAGAGTAGAGTCAGATTCTTATTGTCGATGAAGTGGTAAAAAGGGGGGTCATGCTGTGAAAGGTCAAGTTCCTTGAGACCGTGTAGGATCACTCTCAAGAGGAAAATGAAGTGAATTTAAGGAAAAAAAAAATTTTTTTTTTTTGATACTTAATCGATGAATAGAAAAATTTAGGAATAGAAGAAGTAATTTTGTAACCATAGGGGGCCATCGACATCTCCAATGATTGATACGACAACCAACAGACACATTTCTGCAAAGGATTTCTATCTTTTTGCCCAAAATATATTATTTTTACTTTTCTCATGTTTCAATTTGAAACTTTCAAATAAGAGCTCTTTATTCTCCCAAATAGAAGATGAAAGCCTTTGATTGGTCAGTATAGCTTAGAATTAAACAGCTATTAAGATAACTAACCAAAAAAAAAAAAAAAAAAGACAGACGGATACAGAACTTGCATAATCTTCATCTGCTCACCTCCATTGTTCGGAATTATTACTAAAAGCTAAAAAATATCCAAAAATTCTGAATACTATGTAAACTTAACAACCTTAACAAGTAAATTCTCTATATAACAGGAGAGTTGATAATTGAAATGAGTTGAATAATAAATAATTGAATAATTATTGAAGAAATGCGCAACTTTCAGCGGATTAAAAAAAAAAATTTTTTTTTAAACTTTGGTTTCCAGACATCAACGGTGGAAGAAAAAAAAAGTGGTTATAATGTTCTAGACAGTGTTTTACATATAAATATCACAGTACTTTTGGCTTAACAAAACCGTTGAAATTATTAACTAAACATTAAAAGTACGATATAATAAAAATAACGAATGTTGTCATAAATTCGTAATTTCAAATTTTGTAATAGAAAAATTCTACTGTACGTGGCTTTGAAAATCCTCTCTCTATAGGTTCTTGAATTAGAACTTCAAAATAAATTTTTATGAATTAATCATTCTTTTCATCTTATTATTCAATTTTATTCTTACTCCCACCTTATAATCATCAAAATCTTGTAAGAGATAAAATTTCTTATATAAAATAAGAATTGATATTGTTGATTATTGAAGTAGGTGATGTGGGAAATGATGGATATTAATAATGGTGGAGTAGTCCATCAAGTATTGAATGTAGACAAAATTTGGGCGTGGCCGTGTGGGTAAATAACTCAAGTTCAAAGTTCAACCTTTCTATGTATATTCAGCATTAAAAGTTTTGATGTACTTGGGGAGTAATATTCACTTAAGTTTCTTCAAATCATCCATTACAACAATTGAAACACCTTTCAATTGTAATCGATTTGAAGAAACTTTGAACATAAAAAGGTTTATTTTAGATTTAACAAATATTTTTCAGCAATACTTATATGCTGCCTTATAAGCCCGTTTTATACTTTTAATGTCATTCGTCCTTGATTCGAATGAAATCCAGTATGATTGATGAATATGATATGAATGCAACAAATTTTGCAATTTAATTTATCTTGACAATTAAGATTTTTGCAAAATTTGTTCCAAAATTTGTTCCAAAATTTATCAATCATACTGGATTTCATTCGAATGAAGGACGAATGACATTAAGTATAAAACGGGTTTTAGGTTGTAATAGTTATCTAATTAGTAATAGTAATGTAGCACACGATTTCTTTAGCTCTCGCTGAAATGAGTGCCATGGCTACTCGCAAAATGTAAAAAAAAAAAAAAAAAAAAATCAACATAGTTTTGAAAGATTAGATGGATAAGAAAAGAACCTTAAAAACATGTAATATGTAGAGACATAATTAAAAATCTTGGCTCATGATTAATGGTATCTTGTGTTCGGACGTTAGTCAAGAGCTCTATATTGACTTGGACATATTTCTATTGTCATGTCACCGCTTCTCATTCGGCGGCATGGATACTTTGAATAGAATCAGTAAAATAAGTGTAGCGGATTTACTAATTTGAACAAGGCAAAAAGAAGAAAAGATTCTTACCAGTTAGTTTCTTTGTCAAAATGAAAATCTTGTCAACACCCACTTCTAGAGGAAATCAAAAGAAGCCGAACACCTGAGAAGAGTATGCTTTGAGGAAGACTTTCCAACATCAGGAACCACATAAAAACCTTACCTCAAAAAGTACCAAAATTCAGTTGACTTCACTCAAACTTCTAATCACTGAAAATTCAGTTCCGTTTCATTCAAAAAAAAAAGACACCGACGCTTACTATAGGTAGGTAACTATACTTATGTATTAGTTACTATAGCTCTGGGAAATGTTCTTCAAGGGTAGAACTTTTCAATTGATCCATTTTCATTTGTCAATTTACTTATTCTAACCAATTTTCTTCGCAGCATATATCAAAACATAAACCCAAATCTTTAGGAAAGTTTTGAACAAAATAAAAATAGTTAAGTTATCCTAAGAAAGAGATCTCTTGAACTTTGTCATTTTTTTTTTTTTTACCTTCGTATTTTGAGTTGTGTGATGGTGGTCGAAGAATCCGGAACCAATCAAACAATCCCGCTTTCCTATTACTACCGTAAATCTTTCAAATCTTTTGAGTTTTTAAAATTCCTAAGAAGAAGAATTTACTATCATAAATACAATATTGTAGCATAGCAGAAAAAAAAAATTTATAAGATAGCAAATGATGAATCAAAAATTATTGTTAAATTCAAATTCTTTATTAAATTTTACTGATATTAAACCACATGCATAACTCTGATAATATTTATCTTACGATTAATTGAAATTTATGACGATTTAGCAAAATTTATTAAAAATTTATTAAAAATTTTAAAAGCATTTTTAGGCCCTAGAAATCTTGGGAAAGATTTTTTTTNAAAATTTATTAAAAATTTATTAAAAATTTTAAAAGCATTTTTAGGCCCTAGAAATCTTGGGAAAGATTTTTTTTGAAGAAGAATTTAGCTAAATTGTTTTAAAGACTATATTATCCATTTAAATTTATTTAAATTATTATAAAAATAAATGAAATAATTTTTTATTATGTAGAATTATTTTATCGCTGCACTACTGTCGTCACTGACGACAGTGCAGTGCAGCGGTAGGACNAAAATTTATTAAAAATTTATTAAAAATTTTAAAAGCATTTTTAGGCCCTAGAAATCTTGGGAAAGATTTTTTTTTTGAAGAATTTAGCTAAATTGTTTTAAAGACTTATCCATTAAATTTATTTAAATTATTATAAAAATAAATGAAACAATTTTTATTATGTAGAATTATTTTATCGCTGCACTACTGTCGTCACTGACGACAGTGCAGTGCAGCGGTAGGACNTTTTTTATTATGTAGAATTATTTTATCGCTGCACTACTGTCGTCACTGACGACAGTGCAGTGCAGCGGTAGGACATAATTACTCGGATGAAATAGCTGTGAATACTGACCGCGCAAAAAAAATTCAAATTTTAACCAAATTCTAGACTTCTGCACACTTTTGGAGTGATTTTCTTTGTGGCGCACTAATTCATTGGACACATTATATACGTTAGTGCGTCAAATAAAATGTCCAAAATTTCATCACATAGTAATATTGTGATATCTGTACGGCATTATTTAGTGGAGTTAAGTGATCGGTTGTTGGATCACTCATGAATTGTAAGGTTATGCTAAATTGGTTAAAAAATTAGGATTATTGGCTAATTTTACCAGTGCAGTCCTACAGCAAAGGCTTGCGGCGTAACTAAGAGTACTGTTACCAGATCTTTTAAGCAGCGTTCGGAAAACACAGTTGTTGAGAAGAACTCAAGGAGCATAGAGTGTGACTCATTTACCATCAGAGTGATTAGACAGTTTTCTCATCAATATTATGTATTTATTTGTTCTTTATATCCCAAGAATATAACCCTTTATATAAACTTCTCTCCTTATAATATAAATCCATTTAATCAAAAATCAATCCCTTAAAAAGTATAACTTTGGTTAGGTACTTTGTTTCTTTGATACTCCAATTTTGGTTTCTTTGTTCTTTAGTATTTTTTTTTAGTACAGAGTGACACCTTGATTCCTTTAAGTTTATAACAATTTGTCGCTAACAAGATTTTTTCAAAAAAAAAAAGTGCTAATGGAAATAAAAGCTTCCAATTTGTTAATTTAGATTATGAAAATACAAATCTGCATGGTTTAAAGTTTTTTAATTTTGGGGAGTGAAATTACATTATAGACCATTTTCCCTCAAAAAGTCACAATATCTACGTCTAGAATCATTATTTATTATTACCAAAAAGGAAAAAAAAAAAGTTCATTATTTACCAAACCTAGTCTCATTCATAGGCAGTAGTAACATTATAACACTAATGATTAAGGATTATGAAAAAATATTCTGTTATCTTGAATAAAATCTTCGTGCAAATGTCTAGAATTTGGTTAAAATTTGAATTTTTTGCGCGGTCAGTATTCACAGCTATTTAATCCGAGAATAAATTAAAATTCCCATGATGTTACCTACCAAGATATGGATGGTACCATGATATGGATGCCACCTAGAGAGTGGGATTGGATGCCCATCACTAAAGGTAGTGAGAGATGAGTTTTGTTACGATTGTGTCTTTAGTTTCGTCAAGGAAATTTGAATGTCGTTATTCGTTAATTAGATTAGTAAGTTACTTTTAGGATAATTTTCATTACAACGAGCGTAACTTAGGATCTACGGTGATCGAGATCGAGACGTAAATAAAATGAGTGGAAGGAAGAAAAGACCAAAGGTAGCATTGGGTGTTGGAAGCTCTTCTTCGACCCCACCATTCAAACGTCCAAATATTATACAAACACTATTTCCTTTGAATGGTAAACTCAACTTGGAAGATTTAACTAACACGGAATATGTCTGCTCACTTTGTTTTGAGCAGTACAAAGATCCACACATGACTAGTTGTGGACATACCTATTGCTTTGAATGTATTCAAAAATTTATGGAATTCAATCAGAAATGTCCCAAATGTGCAATTGAAGTCAGCAAAGAATTCATTGTTCCTAACCGGGAGATATACAACCTAATGAAGAAGAAAGAAATTAGTAGAAAGGAAATGAAAGTATTAGCTGCGAGTGCACTTGCAGAAAAAGAAGACTGTAAAATAAAATTATAGATTTTATTCTCAAATAAATTTGTAAATAATGAAATTTTTGTTTTTTTCGTTTGATTTTACAGATTCAGACCTTCATGCTTTTATCAGGAAGAGGTATCAAATTACAGATCCTTTCGAGAGTAAGTAATATTTACTAACTCTAATAGTTGTCACCTTCATTCACGATTCGTTTTATTCCAACAGGCATGGACGTTCAGACCTTTATTCGAAAGAAGTACCAGGATTTAAACATTGCAGATGTGGAGTTGTTGATGACAATACTGAATAGGAAGAAGGAGATACTTCAGACTGAGTCCGAAATGTGTCGCCGAGAACTCGTTCAAGACTTCTTGACGGAGCTGAAACGAATGAAGGAGGCGGAACTAAGGAAGGTTCAGGAGGATCTGACTCATATTGAAGCAGATCTAAATGTTTGTATAGCTAATAACAAATCAAGTGATGAAGTTATACAGACACCAATTGATAGTCCAGAACCTTCACGATCTAGTAGTGTACCAAAGGACCTAGCTTTTAATGTCACAGATCAGGAAGATTTAAAACCTTCAGTTGCTCAGAGGAAACTTAAACTACACTCTCATTTTGAAGAATTAGCTGGCATGTATTTAAATGGTTGCCATCAGCGGGGACTACAAGAAACTAAAGAATCTGCTGACTGGAGAGTCCATGTTCCAGAAGATAAGTACCTGGAGAACTTCACAGAGACACTCGTCCGAATTTCACGATACAACGGATTCAAACTTCTCGCCACACTTACCTATGGTGCTGATATTCTCATTAATGCCTGCATCGTCTCTACTATTGAGTTTGACAAAGATAACGAGTACTTTGCCATTGCGGGCGTGACGAAACGGATCAAATTGTTTGAGTATGCCTCAGTCATTGCCTCAGCTGTTGACATTCACTGTCCCAATGGCGAGATCATTTGTCCTTCCAAGCTCAGTTGCGTCTCCTACAGTTGCTTCTACAAGAATAAATTGGCGAGTTCAGACTATGATGGTCGAGTTAGTCTTTGGGACACATCAAATGGAGTCGAGACCGAGTAAGTTGAGAATAATTCATTTATTATCAGGTAGCATCATTTAGTATTTTTTTACTTGAATTAATTGTTATTTTAAAGTTTTTTTTTTTTCATATAATTGTGAAATTAATACAATAGAGGATCTTATAATACAAATATATGGACAATACAACTTTATTTTACTTGTTTTAGGACTATGAACGAGCATGAGAGGAGAGTTTGGAGCGTTGATTGGAGTGATAGCGATCCTCGATTTCTTGTATCTGGCTCTGATGACTGTAAGGTGAAATTGTGGTGTATCAATCAAAACAAGTCTGCTGTCACTCTTCAGACAAAGGCGAACGTCTGTTGTGTCAAATTTGTTCCTGGAACGTCTTACAATGTTGCATTTGGATCGGCTGATCATTCCATTCAGTACTATGACTTTCGCTATCCCAAAGCTCCCCTCAGAGTATATGAAGGTCACAAGAAAGCTGTAAGCTATGTAAAGTTTGCTTCCAAGAATGAGCTTATTTCAGCCTCAACTGACAGTAACCTCAAACTCTGGAGTTTAGATGGAAAGGAATGTGTTCGATCTTATGCAGGACATGTCAACGACAAAAATTTTGTTGGATTGACTACCGACGGAAACTACTTAGCATGTGGATCAGAGGATAACTCAGTCTGTGTTTACTATAAACACATCTCCTATCCCATTCTCAAGTATAAATTTGATAACCATAGAAGCATGATTTTACCAGGGAGAGCAGAGGAAGTTACAACAGAATTCGTGTCTGCTGTAGCTTGGAGACCTGGCTCACCAGTCATTCTCGCAGCTAACAGTCAAGGTATAATCAAAGTTGTCGAGCTCGTCTAAATAAATGAGAAGGGATGAGAAGAAAAATCATCACAATTGCAATATCCCCTCCGTTCTAATGTACCCTCGGGTGTGATATTAAGACAAGTCTTGGCTTTATGCCTAATTTGAATGTCTTTTGGCTTGAATGTTTACCAAAGAATTGTAACAGCCAAGCCAAGACTACTCGTAAGGAATTTATTTTAATTATTAGTTTTTATTAATTATAGAAACCTTGTTATAAATATTTTGATTTTCCAACGGTGTCTTAAAGATCTAACGATCCTTTGGTGTTCTTCCTTTGCCAGAATAGGCTAACGAGACTCAATCTTCAAAAAATTCAGATTTTTGGTAGAATTTAAGCAGTTTTTGGAGAAGTTCATGTTGAATTAGTTTTTGTGAAAAATAACTTTTTGAATCTAAATAACTCTTTACTGGACTTTCTTGCTTTTCCCTAATACATCCGTGTAAATGGAGTCTGATGCTTCGATAAGTACAAAAACTTTTCAAACACTTGGACTGATAAAATAATTCAATTGGGTACATTATAAGAACGGAGGGTTCTACTAATTAAACCAAAACATATTTCATCACAATCGAAAGTATCTCCAAACTGCGTCCTCCAAATCTTCAAATGAAGAATTCGATGAGTGAGAACTTTACCAATGATTATTATGATATTTTCATATTTACTGGTACTAAATACTTATTAGATAAATTTTATAAAAATGAGTGACTAATTATAAGACTAATTGCGGGTCAATTCAGCACATTTTATGGGAAATAAATATTACTGAATGAGAAGCTTGATTTCACACAAGAATTCTCTCCTGTGTTGAAAAAAAAAGTAATATTCTTCTCTCTTAAAAAATAGATTTAATGGGAAAGTGTAATCCAGAAGATATTTCAATTATTAATTAGATTTAGCTGATTTAATTTTAATTTAATTTCATTCAGTTCTACATTCGATCTAAAATACTCTAGAAGTTTTCCATAATTAAAGTTTATAGTTTGTTCACTATGATTGGTCTTAGTAAGGCATTTGTAGCTGATTCTGTTTTTACACCCTAAATTTGGTAAGTATTCGCGAGATTTTTAAATCTAAAGAGGAATAATTAACCCAGAGTGCATCAGTCACCAATAATAATAATGGCTGATTCGTGGAATATTATTGTTGAGTTGACCAATAATAAGTAATGAATTTGAAAAGTCATTTCCAGAGCTATTAAAAAAATTTTAAACTTAAGTACCATATGTTCTGCTTGTTAATAAGTAAAAATCAATAGTCATTGATACCTAACATCATCTAGTCTTCATCGCTCAAGGCTCCATTAAGCGTTGTCTTCTCACTTCCGCTAGATTTGAAACTTCCATCTTGTGCTAAATTCTTTATTTAATTTACATTAGATAGTTATGACTTTTCACTTAAAAATTTTACTTATAATTTTACGTCGACCTAAAAAATCATTTGACGTAAAAAAACTCTCGAAATGGCAACTGTGTACGACAGTTACGTAATACCTTATTTTTATTAGGGAACGTAAAATTTTTACGTTACATCAGCAGTTAAAGTTATGAACTTTAAACTGAGTTTTTACTAGAGTCAAAATGGCTGAATCCGAACCTGTCCACTGTCCACTGTCCACGAAATTAACCCCGTTTAAAAAACATACTGGACTGTTCGACTGGAGAATGTTTATCGACTGGTCCCGAAGGGTGTGCTGCAGTGTTGCCAGGTTGGGGTTTGGAATCGGGTATTTTGACTTTGGTTGAATTTTTTGTTATTTAAAAAAATTTTTTTTTTTTTACAAATGTTCAATTTTTTACGAAAAGATTAGTTAACCCTAGATTTTTGTGTAGGATTTTAAAAGCTGGTAATATTTATCAGTTTGTCATTATCAGGGAAAGACCTTGAAACTGTATTTGGAGATAAAGCACCTAATAAAAACCTCAAACCACTACTCAAATGGTAACAATAATTAATTTAATTTTGTAGATATTTAGAGATAAGGAGATGCTTAAAGAGTTAGTTTATTGTCCATAATTTTTAATTTTTTTGTTTTTTTTTTTTTGGTTTAAGTCGATGTTAAATTTTTTGAGTATTTGAGTACTGGTTTTGTATAGTTTTGAAAAATGAAAATGAACAATTTACAACAGTTTTAGTTTTAGTTTTAGTTTTAGGTATTGGGGATGATTTACAAGTTAATAATAATTCTAGTTAGTTATATACAACTTGATTATACAGCATTAGCCAATATCCATTCAACATACTCTGCAACTTCGGTATACACACCTGGTATTCCTGAAAATTAGGTGAAAATTGAATAATTATGAATTCAATAATGGGAAATTTATAAAAAGGAATATTTATTTTTTAATTTATAATTTACCTGGTCGTGCACAGCCATTACCGAATGAGACAATACCACATAAGTAGGGAGTTGGTGAGTCGTCACATACTACTGGACCGCCTGAATCTCCTGAACACTGTTAATAATCTTGTGTTAAATTTATGTACTTTTTTTTCTACATAGTTTTAAAGGAAATTGAGGAAATTGAGTTGTGAATTTTACTTACAGCGTCTTTCCCACCTTCTTCCGTTCCAGCACATAACATTTTATCAGGAATAATTAAATCTTTCCCATAAACATTTGTACAGTAATCATCTGAGACAACTGGGACTTTGACAAATTGAAGAAAAATTGGAATTCTACCTCCTTCCAGCAATGCACCCCAACCAGCGGCAGTTATCTCAGCTAGGAAGAAAAAAAAAGTTAAAATTTTTAGTTTGGATTAGATTTTTAGTTTAGTTTTAGTTTTAGGTCTAGGTGTTTTAAATTTAAATTTTAAAGGTGTTTGGTTTAGATTTTTATGTGTTTAAAAAAAATGTCAACTTACTTCCAACTGGTGCACGATGTGCCTGTGCGGGTAGGACGACAGGTTGGACAAGTTTATCAAAAACTATAGGAGTTTTTACTTTGACCAAGGCAATGTCATCATGAAATTCTTTTTCTACATAGTTAGGATGAATTAAAATTTCTGCAACAGCGTGCTTCCGTTCGTCTCCTTCGGATACAAGAATGTTATATTGATTGGCGACAACGGTGTAGGTACTTGAACCACCTTCCACACAGTGAGCAGCTGTAATGAAACAAATTTTTGAAAATTTTCACTAAATTTCTAAAAATTCATAGGATTATTCTTTTTCATTTTTTGTTTTAATCTTTTTTTTTTTTTTTAATATTTGAACCTGTAACAATCCAATTTTCGTTGACAATGGATCCACCACAAGAATGTAATAGATATAGTTGGAGTTGTACAAGGTATGGAAATTGACCCCGTTCAGCTCTTTCACCACCAACAATCGTAGTCTCCAAGTCCTTTCCACGTTGTGGAAGAGCTTAGAAATTGAAATTTAACAAAAAATATTAGTTGTCTCAAAAAAATATTCTGATGGGAGAAAAAAAAATTTTTTGAAAAAAAAAATATTTTTTTTTGTAAAGCAAGCTAATATAATTTTGTTAACATCCATTTTATCATTCCTCATTTTGGATACATTCGCCAATTCATACATCTCATACACCAAACAAGACCCTGGTGCTGCCGCTATCATTGCTGAAGAGAGGAAGATTAAAAAATACAAACTTTCTGCCAGAGAATAATTCACTTTCGTTCCTATCGCTGTCGAGTCAAACGGAGTATGGGGACACAAAGGTCTGAACTTGATTAAGAAAAATTGGCAATTACATTCAAATCGCTTCCGGAGAACCTCGTTCTACATCGTTTCTGATTCAGCGAATAAGTCTAGCTATTCAACGAGGAAACGCCACTTCCATTTTGGGCACTCTTCCAAAAGGAAAGCATTTGGAAGAAATTTTCTATCTTTAACTTGCTTTTCAATAGATCCACTTCTGTTCTTTTAATATTAATTTTTTTTTATATTTGCATTAGGAAAATAAAATCAAGCTAAAAAGTCTTCAAATGTCATGATTCGTAGAGAAATGCAAAAATCCAGAAAATAAATTTTTTGAAAAAAACTTAAAAATTTTTCAACACCCCCCAAATTTATGCCCCAAACCCAAAGTTTTAAATCCAATGTAATCTTATTTTATTTACCAAAGGAAGATGCCAAGAGAGTACAAAAAGCTAACAATATTCTAGNCATTTTGGGCACTCTTCCAAAAGGAAAGCATTTGGAAGAAATTTTCTATCTTTAACTTGCTTTTCAATAGATCCACTTCTGTTCTTCTAATATTAATTTTTTTTTATATTTGCATTAGGAAAATAAAATCAAGCTAAAAAGTCTTCAAATGTCATGATTCGTGGAGAAATGCAAAAATCCAGAAAATAAATTTTTTGAAAAAAACTTAAAAATTTTTCAACACCCCCCAAATTTATACCCCAAACCCAAAGTTTTAAATCCAATGTAATCTTATTTTATTTACCAAAGGAAGATGCCAAGAGAGTACAAAAAGCTAACAATATTCTAACCATTTTAATGAAACCAGAAAGTTTAGACTCTTGTTTTCACTAAGATGATTAAAATTTTTTAGTTTTTTGACGAGAGTGAATTTTCGAAGAGGAAGTTAACGGGTTTTCTTTAAATTTGAAAGTATTATCTAAATCTTATCAGATATTATTTATTTGGTTGTGAATCTATCTTTTTTGAAGTGATTAGAGTAGAGTAATAGTGATAAATTAAAATGTAACATTTTATCAAAAACAAATCAAAATGGAAATTGAATCTGTTTTACATAATGCTCTACTTGAGATTAACCTGTAATTGATTGAATTTCTAGAGAAATTACATTCTCTGTGGTGGATTTTAATTTACAATGAAATTATAAGTTGGTGCAAAAACAATGAAAACATTTCAAATTAATACAATATAATACAAATCTGTAGAAATCATACACTCAATGTGGTACTGTCAAATTCATCATTGATACTTTGGTACACTGATAGACGATCTTGACGTTAAAAATGATTTTTCTATAGACCTGAAAAAAAAAATTTGCTCAAGACGTTTGACCGCTAGAAGATATCAAAAGGAATAACATGATTTTCATCATGTGGTTTTGTTCAATTTTCGATTGAACAACTGAAACTTTATAGTTTTCACACTCGATTATTTAATTTCTGAGGAATGATAAAATGGATGTTAACAAAATTGAACGAGACTTTGAGAGATCTTCAAATGTTAGCACAATTTTCAGTTGGTTTTCTTTGATAGAAAATGAAACTTTACATAATGTAGTTAGTCGAGGGTTTAGTATAAGGCATCCGTTTATATAAGACTCTAGTATATTGAAGGATGCCTCGAATAATGATAGTCGAAAATATTTCCTTTTGACTTTAATAGTTAGACCCAATTTGCTCCCTTATAAAATCCAAATTGCCAAATTCCTTATTATAAGATCCAAATTGACAAATTCTTTCNGGCATCCGTTTATATAAGACTCTAGTATATTGAAGGATGCCTCGAATAATGATAGTCGAAAATATTTCCTTTTGGCCTTAATAGTTAGTTNGATGCCTCGAATAATGATAGTCGAAAATATTTCCTTTTGACTTTAATAGTTAGACCCAATTTGCTCCCTTATAAAATCCAAATTGCCAAATTCCTTATTATAAGATCCAAATTGACAAATTCTTTCTTATAAGATCCAAATTCCTCCTTATAAGACCCAAGTTCTTCCTTATAAGACCCAAATTCATTAGTTTAAAAAAATTTTCAAATTCAAGTAAATAATCTTTATTTGAAAAATTCGTAAACTTATAATAAGGTTAATTTTCAAATGTACTTCCCATAACTTATAACTATGTACACTTTAAATTTCAACGTAAAAATTTTAGCTAGGTAAAAATTGTACGTCGATTTTTGAAATAAGGGAATGATCTCTGACATAACTAACCTATTAGATAAAGTAAGTTTATATTGAACTCACTCTCTCGAAACTTTCGCCCTATAGTTGGAAAATCTAACTTTACTGATTTGGATTAAAAGAAGATGGTGACTGATTACTGAAAGAATATATGGTTACATAATTATGAAGCTTTGTTTAACATAGTATTTACATAATAATTATTANACGTAAAAATTTTAGCTAGGTAAAAATTGTACGTCGATTTTTGAAATAAGGGAATGATCTCTGACATAACTAACTATTAGATAAAGTAAGTTATACTGAACTCACTCTCTCGAAATTTTCGCCCTATAGTTGGAAAATCTAACTTTACTGATTTGGATTAAAAGAAGATGGTGATTGATTACTGAAAGAATATATGGTTACATAATTATGAAGCTTTGTTTAACATAGTATTTACATAATAATTATTANTTGATTACTGAAAGAATATATGGTTACATAATTATGAAGCTTTGTTTAACATAGTATTTACATAATAATTATTATTAGTTGTAATTAGAATATCCCATAATATGTTATTTAGGATGATAATCTAGAATTGACTAATCGGAAGTTGTAAGGGTCTTGTCAAAAATTATTTCACCAAGAACTCCAAAGTCGTCATGCATTCTGGTCAATGTAGATAAATATCCAATAATCTTACGAGTCCCTTCGTACTGTTCCGTAAGGAATTCTCCAGTGAGGTAGTCCATAGTCTAGAAAAAGAATTCATCAAGAATAATCGAGATCGAGAGACTGAGATTACATAAATAATTAGACCACAGAACTTCTTACATGGTAGTCACTAGTTTGAACGTCCCCTGTGGATTTTTCAGATTCACAATCTTGAATAATCTTTTTGATACTCTCCGTTACACTTTTCTCCGTCTCAATTGCGTCCTTCAGTGCTTCCTTTGTCGACTTCCATTTTGTTTTAGATACGTCCTAAATAAGAATAATAAAAATATTTACCAGTACCAATACCAACCCAAGACGAAAATCCTTAGGAATAATTTGATTAAAAAACTTCTACTTTACCAAAGTTGATATAGTGTTGCTGCTGATATCACCACCTCGAATTTGTAAATACTTTAACAATTTCTTCGCATGGGATCTCTCCTCAATTGCACTTTCCAAGAAAAATTTGGCTATTCCAGGTCGATAAGTTTCAGAATTCATAAAATTTGCAGTCTAGAAGATTTAATTCATTTTTGGAATTAATATTTAATGATAATTTTAATTATAAATTTCGAAAAAAAACTTACCATTGCCAAATAGGTTAGAGATGCCTTAAGTTCCTTTCCAATTTGATTTTGTAGCTTCTTGAGGCATTCAGGCATGATGTCATTCCACTCACCAGCACCAACAACACCTGTTGTGTCCCTACCTATAAAAAAAAAATTATTAATTATTTTTTATTACATATTACACCGTCTTACATTGGAAATTACCAGTATTTTTAAATCCAATAAATTATTCAGAAATTATTGTTATTAATTTTCTAACAATTTAAGACAAATGACTAGAGACTCAAGTTTGATTTAACTACAGTAGGTATCACCTAATTTTTGAACCAACACAAGCGAAACTTTAAAAGGCAACAAGTACTCATCTCAACGACCCTTANAGGTATCACCTAATTTTTGAACCAACACAAGCGAAACTTTAAAAGGCAACAAGTACTCATCTCAACGACCCTTATCAGATTAATGAGGTAAAAAATTTAAGTTTAAAATTTATGAATTATTCAGAAACATAATTTAGAAATTGAGTTAATTAAATTTCTATTGATTTCTTACAGTGATCGGAAGTAGAGAAGTTGACAGATGCGATGAGGAGTGTAATGAATATTAATCTCGACTCCATTTTCTTCGGATATCCCTTCAAGTCTCAAAAATCAACTCAAAGGGGTCTTGTATTGAATTTTTTATTAAGAAGTGAATGAATCTCTATTCTAAATATCAATTTCTCATNTTTCTTCGGATATCCCTTCAAGTCTCAAAAATCAACTCAAAGGGGTCTTGTATTGAATTTTTTATTAAGAAGTGAATGAATCTCTATTCTAAATACCAATTTCTGTTTACTTTTAGAGAATTCACTCCTTAAGATTTGACTTGAGGAAGAGATAAGAACCTGAGCCAAGTCTACTTCTAGAACTTCTCATTCAGAATTGAACCTCTCTAATTTCTAATAACTGAAGATGAGAAATCATAGAGAGCTGGAGTTGACAGGGTTTGTTAAAATAATCTAATGTACCCTCAACCTTCTTAATCAATTCATAACAACTCATCTCTCATATAACCTCACACTTCTTAAACACTTCGTAACAACTCTCAATGTCCACACTCTATTTATTATTTGAACCTCGTCAGTGAATTTTTTTTTTTTTTTTTTTTTTAAGAAAAGTGATACGGAGTGATACTTGTTACATCTCTAAATCAGACCATCCTTTCAGAATGTGCTTGTCTTTGAATTATAAATACTGCCTTTCATAAATCATTTTATATCTCACCACCACAAGGACTTACCAATACTTCATTTTCGATAAATACATTTTGAAATTTTTATAAAACATTTCATCATTCCTTCATCAGTTAAATTAATTACTTCATTGAGAATCTTATTTTATATTATGAAATTTATATTCATCATTCGAGTTCCATGTTGGTATTCAACTCAAAAAAAATTCAACAATCCNTCAACTCAAAAAAAAATTCAACAATCCTTTAAATCATAATTCATAAATATTTTTCTTCATCTTCACTCAATGTGTCAGACTTAATTAATTACGTTGTTCACCATTGATTTTGTCATCTCTTGATGACAAGTAGTAAGTTCACTTGTTAGAAGTGTGGGAGGGTTCATATTATAAAATTGATGACCTTGTTTTTTTTTTATTTTTTTATTTTTTTCTTCTAACAAGCCTTTAATTGTCACATCCCTTCTGCTTCATCACTTTATTTATTTTATAAAATAAAGTCTTGTATTTCAAAGTCCAATAATTATAAATTATGATAAAGACATATATCCTTATAGTATTTGACACTTTTAAACAGTGTACATGAAGATCCATGAGTCCATGACTAAAATGACTTTCATCATTCTATCCAATACCCACCCCTCTGTCTACATAAATATTTCTAAAGGAATTGACTAACTGAAAAGAAAATTCTTACTTCTGTACAAATCTACAATTGGATACGAATACAAGACATTTTTTATAGACAGAATTAAAAAAACAAAAAAACAAAAAAAAAACGATAACTTGTATTGTATTATTAGTACTATTTTGAATTGATTTAGAAATCATTAGCCTAATCATTGACTACAGAAATTATTAATTAAATTATTAATTAAATTATAAATTATGTTAACCTTTAGATCAATTTTAGGTATCACTTTGGGAACGGTGTTGATTGTTCATTCTGTTGGAGTTAAAGCTACAATTCCAATTCCAAAAGGTATTATTGTTAAAGTCCATAAACATTTTTCTAAAGTTAATTGACTAATTGAAAAGAAAATTCTTAACTTCTTTTACAAATTCACAATTGAATACGAACACAAGGGATTTTTTATAGACAGAATTTATAATTAAAAAAAAACAAAAAAAAAACGATACTTGTATTGTAATTATTAGTATACTATTTTGAATAATTGTTTTAGAAATCATTAGCCTAATGATTGACTAAAAGAAATTATTAATTAAATTATAAATTATGTTCACCTTTGGATCCATTTTAGTTAGCACTTCGGCAACGGGGTCCCCTGTTGAAAGTACTTGTGCGTTCCATTGCAAAACTCCAGATGCAAACGGTATATTCTTATAATTACCTATTTATTATAAATATAATTTTATGTAATAATAAGTTTTTGAATAATGTACAAAAATAATTAGTGATTACCTTAGTATTTATTTTCATAAAAGAAGAAAACTAATTATTTTTTTTTAATTATTAATATTTTATCAATTTACCAGAAAAGAAGGAAATGCTATGCAATACGATCTGTTCATCCAATTTTGGTGGATTTCCTGATCTACAAACCATTGCTCAAACTTTAGCTACAAAACATCTTGAAACTTCGATGAAATTCCTCATGATGGTATTTTAAAATTATTATTGATTTTAATAAATTTAAAACTAAGAATAATTAATTATTAAAAAAAATAATTAAGATATGATAGCGTTAAAATATATTTTATTTATGATTTATTCCAGTCTACACAATTTTCCAACTGGAAGACAGAGAGGAATGGATTTTCAAAACTTTTTGATTCACTTTCTGATTCAACATTTAATGATGCTGTCAATATCATCCAGTATATGGCTAAACGTGGTGGACGACTCAATAATTTCAAAGTTGAGGTATGATTTTTTTTTTTTTTTATTAAAGTTTTAAATTTTATTAGACTAAATATTGTATAATAATATAAAATATTAAATATAATATTTGGTTTTAAATGGAACTTAATAATTTAATTTAAAAAAAATAGTTAGGGACGAATCAAAATTACAATATCAGTGAGATTGATGCTCTTGCCCAAGCTGTAGATGTTGAAAAGGGTCTCGCTAAAGAAATTCTTGAAGTTACTAATACCAATGCACAAGTTGATTCAGCAGTGAGTTCAAAAATATATTTTATTATTTTGTATTTATTATTTAAAAAAATGAAAAAAAAAAAAAAATTAATTACGAATGATTTGTTACAGTTTGCTCATTTTCTTGTTGATGAAGTCTCTGAGAAACATGTTGATCGGATTCATATTTTAACTGGACATGTCAATAACCTCTGGAAAGTTATTTTTCCTCATCGAAACAGTGAGAATACTAGAGGATTTGTAAT
Source organism: Holacanthella duospinosa (assembly GCA_002738285.1). NCBI lineage: Eukaryota > Metazoa > Arthropoda > Collembola > Poduromorpha > Neanuridae > Holacanthella > Holacanthella duospinosa. The sequence continues at coordinate 1,377,306 of NIPM01000006.1, read as the reverse complement.
TCATATGTTCGACACAAAAGTACTGGGTTAGGAAAAAAAAAATTTTTTTTTTTCAGTCTTGATTATGAATATTTTTATTTTTAATTATTCAGAAAATAGTTAATATTTAATGAAATTATTTTAAAAATTTGACCTAGATAAGTGATATGAATTTCAACTTTTGAAAATTTTTTGGTAAACTTCAATAGAAATTATGTACAGTAAATAACTGCCATAGAAAAAATTAAAGTAAAAGTGAATTAAAATGTTAATCTCCATTTCTCATTTCTCTTTTCTGTCAAGAGCATAAAGACCTTTATGGTCAAGAAGGTCATTGGTAGAATTTTGGTATTCATTTTTAGAATCTTTATATTTTATTTCTTATTTTTTAAATTAAAATTCTAAGGGTATTTACTAGATTTTTAATCCTTTAACTTTTTTTTTTTTTTTTTTTTTTTTACTCAATTTGGGTTGCTTGGCATCACATATAAGATTGGATTTGACGAAAGAGTGGAGTAAAACTTTCGTAAGTTTTTTAAACATTATATAAGTCCCTTTCTTAAAATTTTTCAAAATTTTTCTCTATAAGGTAAAGACTATGTAGAAAATATTTTTTTTTAAAGTTACAAAATTATTTTCATGTTACTACATGTACAATAAAATGACCTTAATTAGATCATCATGCGAACTAAGAGAAATTTTCTGTGATGATTCCTTGAGGTCACCACAAATCAAGGTCAAACCCTTAATCCCCCAGAAGTGAAAAAAATGAGTCATCATACAAAACTTGTTAAAGATGTCAAGCTGACTAAAACATTTCCTTATGACATTTTTTTTTTTGTGATGACTTCTTGAGATCACAGGTCAAGGTCAAACGTAAGGTTGCTATGAAAACCCTAAAGAGGCTTAAGTCTCTTTAGGATTGATTACTTTTATTGATTTTTGAAAACTTTCGATTTTTCAAAAATAACAAACTAGACAAAGTGTAACCAACTTTTAGTTTGAAAAAAAAAATTTTTTTTTTTTTCATTCATCTTACTCAAGTTTGGAATTGTCATCGAATTTGGAATAATAATTATTGTATCTGAGGGTACTTTACATACTTACGTAAGTTACACAACTTCTTCCTCAGATTAGCTAAATTAATAAATTAGAATTATGCAAGTTTGAAAAAAAAAAAATAATAATAATAATAACATTTGGAGACATGAGAATACAAAAGGAATAATTATTGATATTTGTATAATTTATTTAATAAATTACTCAAATCATTCTCCAAGATAGACAGGGGGTGATGGGGGCGTTTTGTCATTTTCATTTCGGTGACAATGATTAAAGCTCCTCAAAATTTTGTCTAGAAAAGTCTCATTCCGTTATTATCCATTGGACAGGTGAGTCGGCTCAAATTTTGTTAGCAAAGTCTCTACGGATTCAAAGGACGATTACTACTGGAAAATATGGCTAACGCTGCACAGTTCATAGGAAGCAAAATAAGTCTCATCTCTAAAGCAGAAATCCGATATGATGGGATTCTCTATTCCATCGATACTAAGGAATCTACTATTTCATTAGCCAAAGGTCAGTATTTTTTATTTTTTTTTTAGTAATTTGGTCATACATAATTTCTAGGTCATACACATAAATTTCACCATCGCTGATTTTTTTTTATATCTATTTTGACAGTACGATCCTATGGCACTGAAGATAGACCTACAGAGCGACCATCCCCAGCAAAAGACGAAATTTATGAGTTTATCATCTTCAGAGGATTAGATGTAAAGAATATTGACGTCGTGGAACCACCAAAGATGACTCCTAGCTCATCCGAAGGTATCCCTGTTGACCCAGCAATAGTTGAAGTCTCTCATTATGTAAATCCTTAATTCTTCCTTCTTGAGACAACGTTTTTTATTTCTTTCATCCATCTTTTTATTTATTATTATTTCCAGAACTCAAAAGTTTCAGGACGTAGAAGTCCATTTGGAAGGTCAAAACGCAAGCAATCTAATGAAAGTAAGTTCATTTTCACTTTGATTTTTTTTTTTTAGTTTTATTATGTTAATTAAGAGTTTAACGAAACGACGACGCCGTAATCTTATTTGAATAATTCTACACCTGGGAAGTTAATTCTCAGGTAAAAATGGAATTTCAAATCCATTGATTGTCTCTTTCTCAAAAGAGACAAGACAAAATCAAAAATTATTGTAAATCACTCTTGACTCTACAACCTTCTATTTTTTTTTTTTTGATTTTCTATTCAACTGAAAAAGAAAAAAAAATAGTAGTAATAATTAAAATTTTATTTTTGTAATATCTATAGATATCTTGGATGGATTGTTAGGACGAGGTAGTAGACACCAACGTACAACGGATGCAGAGACTCAGGTTCAACGATCTATTAGAAAAGATGAAAAATCAGTGAGTGAGCAGTCTCGACAGAGTGATGATAGGTCACGTGGAGGTCGTGGACAAGGAAGAGGAGGAAACTGGAGAGTACAAAATCAAGGTTTTCGTGGTCGTCCAATTTTCAACTTTTATCCTAGAGGAAATATTTGGACTACTCGTGGATTTCGTCGTCCACAAGGAATGCTCAAAGCTCCACAACAGGCTAAAGTTACTTTCGACAATGATTTTGATTTTGAAAAATCACATGAGGAACATATGCTTACAAAAATGAAGGATTTGAAAGTAAGTCCATTGTCAGATGGAAGGAATGAAGAGATAAAGACGGAAGACATATTGGTTAAGAGTGACGAACCCGAGGAACAGGAAAATAAGGATCCTACCATTTTCTATAATAAGAATGATTTTTTTGATGCTATTAGTTGTGAAGCTCTCGAGCGGACTAAAGGGTAAATGTTTAGTATAAATTTTTTGAAAATTTAATAATTTAATTAAATTACTATTTTTTAATTATTAGTTTTAAAATTAATAATTTCTATTCTTTTTATAGTTCCATGAATCGTCCGGATTGGCGAAAAGAATTGAAATTGAATGCAGAAACTTTTGGATTAAGTGGACAGAGACGTGGATTCTTCCGTGGAGGTCGTGGTGGTTTTTATCCAAATCGTGGTGGTTTCGATAATCGTTGGTCATACAATTCTCCTCGTGGTGGTTACTACAATAATCGGTACAATGGACAGGGTTCCTTCTAGTCAAGGAAATCTAATCTCAAATCCAATAACTTACTGATCATAATGTAAGAAATTGAAAATTGATTTGGAAATGTCATAATTTGGATTCTAATTGATGAAATCCTTTAATATGTTTAGAATACCTTAGCTTGAAACTGAATACACTGGAAAAAATAGGATTAAATTTAGAATAAGTGATGTACCTATTGTTAAATTGTTAGAATTTCCAATTATGTTAACAATAAATTTCAAAATNATGCTATTAGTTGTGAAGCTCTCGAGCGGACTAAAGGGTAAATGTTTAGTATAAATTTTTTGAAAATTTAATAAATTTAATTAATTACTATTTTTTAATTATTAGTTTTAAAATTAATAATTTCTTATTCTTTTTATAGTTCCATGAATCGTCCGGATTGGCGAAAAGAATTGAAATTGAATGCAGAAACTTTTGGATTNTATTCTTTTTATAGTTCCATGAATCGTCCGGATTGGCGAAAAGAATTGAAATTGAATGCAGAAACTTTTGGATTAAGTGGACAGAGACGTGGATTCTTCCGTGGAGGTCGTGGTGGTTTTTATCCAAATCGTGGTGGTTTCGATAATCGTTGGTCATACAATTCTCCTCGTGGTGGTTACTACAATAATCGGTACAATGGACAGGGTTCCTTCTAGTCAAGGAAATCTAATCTCAAATCCAATAACTTACTGATCATAATGTAAGAAATTGAAAATTGATTTGGAAATGTCATAATTTGGATTCTAATTGATGAAATCCTTTAATATGTTTAGAATACCTTAGCTTGAAACTGAATACACTGGAAAAAATAGGATTAATTTAGAATAAGTGATGTACCTATTGTTAAATTGTTAGAATTTCCAATTATGTTAACAATAAATTTCAAAATTAGGTATTATGCTCATTAAACAAGACTTCATTATCCTTAAGTAATTGTTTTTTAAGTCATTTAAAAAAAAAAAAAAATTAAAAGTTATATAATTTTCAAAAAAAAACAGAGCGGAGCGGTGAGGAAGTTGGATAAAAAAAAGCGGGTATCGAGTAGAAGATTATGAAATCAAAGTAAGTGGCGGCGTACTTTGTTTTCACTAATTTTCATTCACTTTTTTTAAGTTAATCAACTTTCAATCATTCCATTTTTTTTAATATCTTAATTTCTTTATCTTATCCTTAAGTTAATTAATTATCAAATTAAGACAAACCTACTCAAGTACTGAGTTTCATTGATTGTCTAGTCAATATCATAAATCCACTGAGAAATTAATCTACTATTCAGAAATTCCATCAGCACATAACCTGGTAACCTGTGGAGCGGAAGGCGTACGTTACATATTATTTTTAACTTACTTGGTTACAGTAAGGCTAGACACGAGACTACTGCTACTGNTACTTGGTTACAGTAAGGCTAGACACGAGACTACTGCTACTGAAGTGAAGTAAACTTATCTTCTTGGCTTTAAGGTAAGTTAATGAATAATGAATGATCATTCATATCAGTAATGGCGTCCATTTNTTCAGAAATTCCATCAGCACATAACCTGGTAACCTGTGGAGCGGAAGGCGTACGTTACATATTATTTTTAACTTTACTTGGTTACAGTAAGGCTAGACACGAGACTACTGCTACTGAAGTGAAGTAACTTATCTTCTTGGCTTTAAGGTAAGTTAATGAATAATGAATGATCATTCATATCAGTAATGGCGTCCATTTATTATTGTTGTGATGCTGACAAAACAAATGACTGGATTTCTTATATTCTTGTGGACTTGATCAAAAGATGTGTAATGTTAAAATGTAAAAACTATACTTTGGACTTATTATCGTTTGACCTCTAAAGGTTAAACTTTGGAAGTCGCGTTGCGTTGTTGCGTTGTCAATTAGAAAAATTTAGGACTGGTTACTTTTTTCTTATTTTTTTTTCATTCTTTCATGTCATAAATTTTTTTGGTAACTTACTAATTTAGATATGACGAGCGAAGTCCCTGAATTAGACGAGGGTAAATGGGAGGAATGGTGGCGATTGTGGGTCGTTTGGATAATAAGTAATCCGTGGGACTTTGTTTACTACCTTTGCATCTGTCTTTCACCTCTCCTTATCATTTCCATGATATCATCCTGGAAATTATCAAAAGCATACCAAGTCCAAGGAAATAAAGACAAGAAGAGATCATCAAAGAAGAATATTGGAAATTTGAGCAAAGCTCGAACCAATCGTACACTCCGTAGCAACACCAACAAGACGGATTGAGTCCAATTTGTTAAATTTCAATGAATGATCAGGTTCAGACTATTATAATGAATAATTTTCATTATTTTCTTTTTAAATGACTACTTTTATGTTAATAATAATGTTGTTTTTGTGCAGTGCGAATTAACTTACGGATTGATCTCACTGGGAAAAGATTTCTTGAAATAATTATTCTAATTATTGCTTTTTCTTTTGTTTCTTAAAGATAAATTGATGATGAACCATTTAGAGATAGAGTGGAATGTAATGTCTTGGTGCCGTTTGTTCTTGCTCGTTGTCTAAGTTGTAAACCATCCTTACAAAGTTTGTAAATTTTCAAGTCAGAAAATTTTAAGAAAATTTAAAGAAAATTTTATGTTCATTTCATATTTTTTACCTGTGCTTACGTTTCATAACCATAAATAAATAAACGTCCGAAGCTAATCATTTTCAAACGATTGCGTGCTGAGATACTTGTCAGTCGTGTGACAAAGTAAATTTATTCAGACTACGGTGGCACTGCTGCCATGAAGCCAAACAACATTACAAAATATTAAATAGTGCGAAAGTTCACTATACTCTTTTAGTTTCATTTGTGATGAAAATCTTGTAAATTATCCGTTACGACTTAGTATTAGGAGACAATCGGATTTTTGTTACTGGTAACTTGTACATTCTATCGTTTTGGAGGCTTTCCAGGAAAATCTTCATAATCTTCATATTTAGGAAAGGGCTGTAAGTTTACATATATACGAATTAGATTAGTACGGATTAGTGATGAAATATTTTCTTTTAAAAATTAAAGGAAAGTTTTCATCAAGAGTTTTTTTTTTAGTATAGTACGGATGGACGTGGAGGTCCTTATGCAAAATCATCTAACCTTTGAGTCTTCTTTGGTTGGTTTTGGAGTACCGGATGGTTCCTTCTGCTGAAGTTCAGCAGCATTTTTCTTCTTCAGTTCAGATATTGCTAAATTTTTCAACAGTTCCTTCTCAGTCGGTGGTTCATCCCGACGACCTCTGAGCCAAGCTAAAATAAAAAAAAAAAAAAAGTTGAATACTACTCCATTTCAGTTGTGACTTGATTCTCCCATCACTTTCTTGTTTACCTTCCCATTCAGCTGGCATCTCACGTTCAAAATCATCCGTCTCTTGTGGGACAAACCAGCGTGAAGGCCTTCTTCGTCCGATACTTTGATCTATGTAAGTCAAACTTATACAAGCTTATAAATTCCAGAATTCCTAACCCTCGAAGTATCTTACCGCATTACATCAATGAACATACATTACAGAATCTGTAATGTACATTCACTGACAGAAGCTCTAAATATTGATTGAAAAAAAAAGTTACCTTTTGGAATTTCGAAATACTGATTCCCATGATTATCCTTCCCCATCAGATTTCCACGAATTTGTCTCGGACGAAATGACTTCAAAAAATTAGTTAATATCATTCTGAAGATCCCACGATCCTTAGACATAATTAAGACTACCTCTTGGTAAACTCCAATCGACTAAAATTTTTTAATTCCAATAAATTTCAGAAGAGTAATCTGAAATTTCATAAAATACAAAATAAATGTCAAAAACTTTGATGATAAAAACACCTTCTACTGCCTGCTCTTGCATATGGGCAGTGGCGCAGCGCTTAAACTTAAAGTAGTGTTCTCGTTCTCAGTGACTCTGACTTCGGAGTAGGGTGGAGAATGACTCTGACTCATTCAGTGAGTCTGAGTCATCTGACTCTGACTCATCCATTTCTCGGAGTCATTGACTTTTGGTGACTCTGACTCAATACAAAAATGAGAGACACTGAGTCGTGACTCTGAGTCACCTGACTCATGACTGTGTGCCTTTCCAAAATAACTCTGAGTCGTGACTCACTACGAAAAGTGATGACTCGCAAGCAACAAAGCGTTATTAATCTTACTGCTTACATGTTACTTTCATTGTACTACTCAATTCTCCTCAACTCCTGCAATCCACCACAAATCTTAGTGGGAGTCAGCAGCCGCGTGGCTCGGGTTTAGTTTGAAGCACTTGTTAACTTACACCACCTCCACACATCAAAACCGAACTCACATCAATCAAAATCGAAATTGAAAAAAAAAAAAAAAATCCACCGATGTTAAATGAGGTGGAGTCTATTTGAAAAGTCACATAAACAAAAAGTCGAGACCATGGCGATTTCAATGTTTGTAATTCTAACAGTGGTGATCGGTCATCAATTCTTTCTCCCGAAGCACCTCAAATTTTGATGAAATTTATTTTTTTAGACGGTTTTCACCGGAAAAGCTTAGAAAAAAATTATGAATTTTTCAAAATGGAACAAAAATAGGATTTAATATGCATTCGTTTGGATTAGGATTCGTTAGATTGTTAATCAAAAAATATTTCATCAGTATTTTGTTATCACACGACAGAAATGGCGGCGCGTTTAGTGCGCCTACGATAGTTCGCGGGGGAATATGGTCTGAACAACCTGAACGCGATATTCGTGACAGGTATGCAATCACGGCTTATGTTACTGATCCGTGTTTGCGATAATACGTCTATTACCTAACAAAAAGATTGACAAAAACACCCTCTCAACCTACGTAAATGCAAGAAAAAAGTATCACAATTTTGAAAAATTTATAACTTTTTTTATACGTTTCCGGTGAAATTTTTTTTTCATATTCGTGATCGATCAGCGACCTCATATTAGTCTACAAAAAATTTCATCCAAATCCGACTTGCTTCGGAATACAAAATTTTTTCCCCACACCATTTCATTTGGGTAAGTCAAGTCAAGTAAGTCATTTGGGTAAAAAAAAATTTTTTTTTGGCACAAATTTGCAAATTTTTTGTATAATTTGACTTGACCGCCAACAATGGATGTCATATTCGTAATCGACGCTAGATTTTCAGTCGATTAATGTATCAGCTACCTGAACGCCAGAGGGGGTAGGGGCTATTCTACAAATAAGCCATTAATTTCTACATAGAAATTTGGGAAATAATTCTCTATCTCATGTGACGTTTATAATAGCTTTTTTTACGAATTAAAAATTCTCTCTAAATTTCACTGTTACTCCAGATTTGTTTATTTTAGAAAATAACATATTTTAAAAAGGGCGGTTTCAAATAGACTCACTATATTGTAAAAACAAAATCATTTTATGGGAGCCAGAGCTCCTGAAACAGCTCCCAAATATGCGGGAGTCAGAGGCATGGCTCCTATCTTTTTGAAGCCAAAGCCAGTGGCCCCTGGGCTACCTGGCTCTGGCTCACTGTAAATTGGAAGCCATGGAGAAAAAGAACACTACTATTCATTACATCATTGTTGTTGGGAATTGAAGGGTAAGTGTGTGCCCAATACTGTTGATACCTAACGCTAACACCGGTGGTTGTAAATTTCTGTTTCTGCTCACTGGATTTTTCCCACGTAGATTCAAATCTCTGTAAGACTGACTGACTGAGCAAACACATAAATTCCAGCCTGCCGCCTCAGCGATGCTGATCAAAGTGAGGGACTTATTATTTTCTTTTGTCTATTTGGTCATTTATTTCACCCATTTGTTGATAAAAGCATCATTTTTACAAAATGTATACAAGAGAGTACATTACGAATGAATTACAAGAAAAAGACTAAAATAGACTAATATCGAAATTGTAAAAATCCAAGTACAGTGCACGACGGTTATAAGAGTTCCCTTCCGTCGCTTCGAAATCCTGATCTTATAACAGTTTGTTCCTACAACGCTTAAAGTGCAATATGATCTTATAAAAAGTATGTGGTAAAAAAACATTTTTTTTTTTAAATTTATTTTTTACTAATCGCTCAGTTCGTCCAACAATAATAATCCTTCTTCTCCTTAAGTAATTATTTATCNATTACAAGAAAAAGACTAAAATAGACTAATATCGAAATTGTAAAAATCCAAGTACAGTGCACGACGGTTATAAGTGTACCCTTCCGTCGCTTCGAAATCCTGATCTTATAACAGTTTGTTCCTACAACGCTTAAAGTGCAATAAGATCTTATAAAAAGTATGTGGTAAAAAAACATTTTTTTTTAAAAATTTATTTTTTACTAATCGCTCAGTTCGTCCAACAATAATAATCCTTCTTCTCCTTAAGTAATTATTTATCAAAATAATTAGTAATTTTGGACTGAACTCTCTTATCCTGTGACCCACAATAAGTCATACACTTTTTTATTGAAAAATTCTCACTTTCCTTGGNCCCTTCCGTCGCTTCGAAATCCTGATCTTATAACAGTTTGTTCCTACAACGCTTAAAGTGCAATATGATCTTATAAAAAGTATGTGGTAAAAAAACATTTTTTTTTTTAAATTTATTTTTTACTAATCGCTCAGTTCGTCCAACAATAATAATCCTTCTTCTCCTTAAGTAATTATTTATCAAAATAATTAGTAATTTTGGACTGAACTCTCTTATCCTGTGACCCACAATAAGTCATACACTTTTTTATTGAAAAATTCTCACTTTCCTTGGGTTTGTAAATCTGCACTCGGTTGCTCTAAATACCCCCCAACCCACACACATGACGCCATACATGGACAAATCTAAACGGTTGGTTTAAAAATTGAAAATTTATAACTAATTCTACGAAAGTAGTAGGCAGTTGGCTACAAAAGTGAGAGTCATGGGAGTCAATGTGACTCATGACTCTTAGTCACCCAACTGATTTAACCTTCAGAAATGACTTGAGACGAGTTTATTGTAATTAGGGGAATGACTCCCGTTTCTTCTGAATCAATTAGGTGACTCAATTTTCTTTCGTCATAAGTTGTTTTAAAACCAGTGGCATGATGCAGT